>NW_012193410.1:1779515-1808054 GCF_000504015.1 Erythranthe guttata
ATAGCAGTCACGACCAAGAAAAAGACCACGACCAAGAAGAAGTCTGGAGAGAGTTCTTCGTCAACGAATCCGGTGCCGGCTCTACCTTCGACTGTAGAAGTTGGTGATTCGAGCAACGAACCGGTCCGAGGTCCCGAGATACCGGAATTGTACACAAAATTTGATAAGCACATTGCTTATCATATTGTGAACGGAGGGCCAAATCGCTCGGAGCGCGGCTCAGAATTTCGAATTCGAAATCACACAGGAACTTTGAAAGGTTGGGAGCCGGCGCCGTTTATTACAGAGGTAGTACAAAGATGTGGATTAATGTCAGTTGTACAAGCATCGTACAACACTGTGGACGGCCATCTACTTAGAGCCTTCATAGAGAGATGGCAGCCAGCTACCAACACATTTCACTTACCTGTCGGAGAGATGACCATCACACTTGACGATGTGAGTACGTTGGTCGGTTTGCCAGTTGTTGGGCGTACCGTATCTTGCGAGCGTTTGATCCGTGATTCCAAAACGAAGCTCAGTAGTTTGATGTTCGAGTTGCTAGGTGAGTACCCGGACGATGTAAACAAGAAGAAAGCGGTGAAGTTGGAATGGTTGAAGGCTAAATTTAGCAAAGTGACCATGAGAGATAGTGCGGAGAAGAGGACATACGCCATTCGGGCGTATTTGTTATTTTTGCTCGGGTGTACTATACTGTGCGACAAGACAGGCAACATGGTAAGCGTGGAGTATCTAAATCTTGTATCTGATTTGGATCGGATCGGCGAGTATGCTTGGGGCACTGCATGTCTTTGCCGGTTGTACGATGAGCTTTCCTCAGCCTCACAAAAATCAACGAACTCGATGGCTGGCTGGCTGACGCTCTTTCAGTCATGGATTTACGAGCACTTTCCTTATTTGGCGGGTGGCACATTGAAGACGGAATTCGAGGGGCCATTAGCGAGCCGATGGGAGCCTCAGTCAAAGACTACTTCAACGCCTGAACGAGCGTCGTACCTGCGATCTCGATTAGATGATTTGATCCCCGATCAGGTAAAATATCAGTTTAATAATTTGTTATTACTACTTAAGTAGGTTTTTAAATCTAATTTTTTATTTATTTTACTAGGTCGTATGGTCACCGTATACGGCTATTCGTGATCGTTTCCCGATGCCAGATTCTGCTTGGTTTAGTGGGATGATATGTTGCATGGACCACTTCGAGGCATATCATCCGGACAGAGTGTTGAGGCAGTTCAACCGGGTGCAAATCATTCCAGGTCGTGCATACATGTCAAAAGATATGTACAAAGCTCTAGTTAGCAAAGGTCGACCGGTCCAGAACTCGATTTTCGTTGCGTACGGCGAACGATTCTCTGATCGGTGGGAGGAGTATTGTCTGGACGAGGAGTCGAGGTCCGTTGAAGTTGAACTCGGGGAGGCGGACACTTCGCCGGTCGTCCATGAATTGGTTCCGACCCAGATGCATGTTACAACTGAGTAGGCATGGAGCCCATCCACCTCGACCCCAGGCGGATCGACCTCGACCCCATGAAGCCCGTAGCATGTCATCTCGCACTCGACCCCATTCATCTTCTCCAAATCCCATCATAGAGGCAACTGCCCGAAATCCACAGTGTCCATCTGAACCGACATTGATGATTTCTCGAACGTGCATACGAAATCGTGGATGGATCGTGTCAATGTACTTATTCTTGCCGATCAAACCTGGTGGCAATCCCACATCTGCATCTTCAAATAATGGTTTGAACGACTCTTGCGTCGGTATAGTGCTTTTTCCTGACTCTTCAGTTGGTATAGTGTTAAAAGAATCATTCGAGTGCCCTCGTAATCTCATCAGTACAGGTATAAGCTGCAGTATATTACACTTCATTACTCAGCACAATTATAAAATACAACTTCAATGAAATGAGACGATAGTAGCGACATTTACCTTTGGAGAACAACTAGCTTGCTTCGATTTTTTTTTCTTTGGCTCCACATACTCAAAATGTGATTTGTCCCGAGTGCTTGATTTGTCTTTCCTATTTTTTGCCGGTCGACCTTTGCTAACAACTTTTTCACTTGGCTCCGTAAGGTTAGTCTTCTCTGGGTGGGTA
Organism: Erythranthe guttata; assembly: GCF_000504015.1. Next base: position 1,781,615 of record NW_012193410.1, read on the forward strand.
AAATGTCTCAAATGGTTGCGCAATCGAGTTTTTGCATCGAGATCGGCACATTCAAAGAGCTTCTGGTATTCCGATAATTCTTCGTCGATGGTTGGTAGGATGACTTGGTCTGTGGTCGCGACGGGCTCCATACTCATGTGTTTCCAATACGAGCCTATTAACTCAAGTGGGATAGGACATTTGTTCACAACAACATACTCATGAAGTTCATGGCGACATGGTAGACTGTGGGTTGTTCGGATGGCGCAACTACAACCCATATCGCTCGGTTGCAATAGTTTCGCATTGTCCACCTCAACTTTGAGTAGTTGCAGAGCGTATTTTGAGATACTTCCACGAAGCTCATTGTATATCAACGTTTTGAAAGTGTGCTCGTAAGTATTTTTACTTACTTCAAAGGAAGCCTTGATGTCATTGTGTTGTTCGACAATTTGATTGTGGACTTTCGTATACAAATCTACAAATGTGCCAGTTGAATTACGCACATCCCTTTTCATTCGTCCGTGTGCCCCCTCCACCCTATTAGAAGTGTACGTTCCAAAATGAGTATACTTATTTGTCCACACCGATACAAGTCTCTCCTTGTACGGATCCAACCATGAATTAGCTACATATTCTATAGCCGGGAGATTACCGATAAATGTTCTATTCAAATCCTCCCAATCCTCATTGAACTCCTCTATGGTATTTCTTTCAATAAGAGAGCCGAAAAACTCGACTGAAATTGCTTCCATTTGGTGATGTCCTTTGGGAACAATTTCTTACAATTGGCCACTATATTCTTGTTCACATGCCACCGACACAGCAAGTGATGACTCGATGGATACACATTGGCCACTGCTTTCATTAAACCCAAATCTCGATCTGTTACAATGCAATTAGGCCGAGGACAACTGGTCATGGCCTCCTTCAAACAACGCAACGCCCATTCAAAATTTTCCGTCTTTTCGTGGTCCAAGTATGCAAAGGCAATTGAGAACGTCTTGTTGGTACAAGTAAAACCCACAATCTCAAGAAATGGGAGTCCGTAACGATTGGTCTTGTACGTGCAATCGATGACGAATACGTACGGATACGACTGTGCCAACTTAATGCATTTCGGGTGGATCCAAAACAAGTCGGTAATCGCATTCAACTCGTTCGATCTATGGTACGAGAGGTATTCATCTTCTTTCAACTTGACGAACAATGATTGCAATTGAGATCTCCCATCCAATTCACTGAAATTTAACTTAGAGATAGTATTGTAAACTGTCTTCATACCAGTTACATTAGACGGGTCCTTTTGCTTCAATGCTCTTAGAATTGCCCTTGGTTTCACCATTGCTTTCTTCATAGTGTGAACAAAGGAAACATCCTCATTTGATAATCTTCCAGCATAAGAGTGTCCGTGCAAGTTTTCGAATAAGTTGTGGTTGTGAATACCACTATGAACATCCAATTTCCACTCAACCTTTTCATCATCCTTGTGTTCTCTTGTCCCCTTCAATTTAAACGGACAATTGTATTTCTTTGAACCGGTGCTCCTTTTTCCCGGTCTTTGATCATCTTCACCTGGTACCTTCTTGCCAACATAATGGCCCCCACGCTCACAACGAACAATCACATACGGTGTCCTACGTCCTCTATCCCCGTCACTCGAACCCCCAATCATTAACACCATTCCAATTCTTTTACATACTTCACGAACCCATGCCAATAAAGCTTCTTTTGTTGGGAATTTTTCTGACGTGGTAAATGAATGGGTGCAATCGATCTACACAAAAGTGTCGAAAATATAAGACAAGTAAATTTGCAACATGAACCAAATCGACACTTAAGTGTCGAAAATTACCCACATTTTCGACACTTAAGTGTCGAAAATAGAGATAATTTTCGACGCCTAAATGTCGAATTTTGATACAATTTTCGACACCTTAGTGTCGAAAATTTGGGTAATTTTCGACACTTAAGTGTCGAAAATTGTATCATTAATTCGACACTTAGGCGTCGAAAATTAGGGGTATTTTCGACACATACACGTCGAAAAATAAGGGTATTTTCGACCTGTATGTGTCGAAAATACATGGCGAGTTTTAAAAAAAAAAAAATTTCAAAATCGATGTTTTAGCTCAAAAAATACATGAATACATACCTGAATGGGTTCTCCTTGCTCGTAAACTACCATTCTATTGTCATTTGACGCCATTTTGCAAGTTGTGTAAGGTTTTGATTTCTTTTGTTTTGGGGTTTTTTAGGAGGGTTTTTGGGGAGGGAGAAGAAGGAGGTGGAGGAGGTGAGGGGTTTGTGAGTGAGGAGGGAAATGTTTTTTTTAGGTTTTTGATTATTTGGTATTTAAGAAAGGAAAATAGTATTTGTAATATTTTTTTGGTTTTAATTTTCATTAAGGGCATTAAAGTAATTTACAATTAATTATTTATTTTTTATTTTTTTGGTATTCAAGTGAGCAAAAATTAGTATTTGAAATAGTGATCCCCTTTTAGGGCTGATGTAGCTAAAACAATATTTGGACCTTTGACTTTCCAAAATCCAATTTCATTGGGCTTCTTACTATGTGGGCTTACATTAAAATGAACGGGCCGGGCCATTTCCGTCAAACAAAACGGTGCCGTTTAATAACATCAAACCATTGTGTAACTGTTGGAACCGCACCGAACTCACTGTACATGTATGGTGGAATTGACTTTACTCGAAAGCCGCCTCGTGCTCGAGTATTTATTCAGCACAATCGTAATAAATAAATAATAAAATAAATAAAAATAAATTAATTTTAAAAAAAAAATCTCGTACGACCATAAATATGAACAAGAAGAAGGCGCTGTCAATTTTGATGCGGACCAGGATGCACCCACCTTCCCCCACCACCACCACCACCACCGCCGCCGTGAGTTTTATTCCTTTGACCTGAATTTAAAGCAACTCCGATTGATTTTCAATTTAATTTCCAATGTTTAATCATTCAGTTTGATTCAATTACTGATTCAGAACAAAATGAATCAAATGCAATTTCCGCCATTGGATGCCGACAACAAAGCTTCTTCGTCTTCTTCCCGAGATGCATCTACCAGTTTCCACGTGTATGTTTTTTTATATAATTATTAATTAGTGTTTGTGTTTCTAATTAAATCTCACTAATTGCGAGAAATGAGTTTAAATCATCGCTTGATTTAAGTAGTGATCAGCAGTTAATTTCTTTTCTGAAAGGCTAAGTAGTGAATAATTTAAGGGGTTTTATGCTAAAAAAAAGTATGCATTATAAGGGGGGGTTTTGCCGATAAAAATAAGTTAGGGGGGGTTTTTAGGAATTAGAAAAAATACAGGGGTGCCGTATGCAATAAGCTCTGTGGAAAATTGTTGAATCAGTGGCGATCAGGATTCAAATATTCTGTGTTTTTATGTGAAAAGGCTAAATTATGATTATTTTGAAGTCGATTTTCCGAAAGCAAATAGGATTTAGTGTAATAAGAAATGAATATGGGCTAAAAATGAAAATTCTTCGAGCATGGACCGATCGACTTTTTGTAGGATTTAGCCGTTGCTTGGTTACCGAGATATCTGGATGTGGTCGAATATTTTAACCTATGTAAATGGTTTTCTTCAGAGACTTTGTAAGAGTAAAAGAGTCAATGCACAACGCTATTTCGATGAACAAAATAGAGATTCTAGACGCTGCACTAGATGATTTCTCCGAGGCAAGTTTTTTCCGAAATGTCTACACATGCCAGTGATTTGTTTTAAAGTATTTTTAGTAATTATCGCGCACTAAAAATGCAGGGGTATTTTGGTCTTTCCAATGAAAACCGTCGGGTATTACTTCTGACACTTGCTACACAATACGATCTCAACCGGAAGCAAGTTCGTGAGTTGATGAAACAATATCTCGGGCTCGATCTTCCAAACGGTAAATTAATGATTATTTATAATTATTTTGGAAAATGGGATTGGATTAATAAATTGCTTTTAGGTGACGAGTATGATTATTTATAATTATTTTGGAAAATGGGATTGGATTAATAAATTGCTTTTAGGTGACGAGTCTGTGGAAAATACGCACGAAGGGGAAGGGTCGTTTTCGTCTTTTTATAGGATCGAGCGGAATTTGAGGCATTCACTCAAGCCAATGTACGAAGTTCTTTTTGAACGTTTGAATACTCACCCTGGAGGATTGAGATTCTTGTCGATCATGAGAGCGGATATACTATCTTTTCTCGCGTAAGGTTATTCACTAAATTATTATATTTCGTTTTATCGGTTCACATTTTTTTCCGCTCTTTCTTTGTACTCTAAGGCCTCGTTTGGGTTCGTAAGATTAACTATAATTAATTAAATAATCGGACCTTATTCGATGTTTGGTTAATCCAATTGGGTCGGCCCTTAATTATGGAAAAATGGCTCTAATCTTGGCTGATTTAATTGGAGATTATTTATTACCATTGAGTGTTGGATTATTTAATCTTTATCTTAGGAACCAAACAAGGCCTAACTGTATACTTTTCTTTTGCAGGGATGAAAATATTGCATCGGTAAGGGCATTGGACTCGTACTTGAAAGAGAAGCTTATTACATGGCTCAGTCCTGCAAATCTTCAGCTTCACAACATAACATGGGACGATCCAGCTTCATTGCTCGAAAAGATTGTTGCGTACGAGGTAAGTTTCTTGTTTGTCGTTTTCTATTGCACAATGTGAAACTATAAAAAAAAATCCCGTCACTTATTTTTTTGCAGGCGGTGCATCCAATCAGCAATCTTTTAGATTTGAAACGAAGGCTGGGTATCGGACGACGTTGTTTTGGATACTTACATCCTGCTATTCCAGGCGAGCCGCTGATTTTTATTGAAGTTGCACTCATGAAGAATGTCGCTCAAACAATACAGGTGAACGAAACTATTTTCTAACCAGATACTCGAAGATGATCGGTCCGTCCAGCTGTCGTTGATTCTCGACATTTTTTATTTATTTATTTATTTCTTATTACAGGAAGTTCTTTGGGATGAACCTCCGATGCCTGAATCCGAGGCAACATGTGCACTCTTCTATTCCATATCTTCCACTCAGGTATTACAGTTACGGGATCGCGATAAATATTTAGTATTCTCGTTTCTTAAATATTTTACGTTCTTTGAGTTGTCCTAAAACTGGATGTCTGATCTGCAGCCTGGTTTATCCGGAATCAACCTGGGAAAATTTCTTATTAAACGTGTGATTGATGTGGTGAGGAGAGACATGCCGAAAATCTCTGTAAGTTTGTACAATTTCGGGATTTTTTTTGATAATATTATTCTGGGTAAATTGCAACCACCTCCCAGCGGTAAAGTGTAATTACAGAAAAACCGCCTTATTTTTTAGAAATTATATCCAGCCCCCTGCAGTTTGTAAATTTCTTACATCCACCCCCAACAAAAGGTGTTAATGTAAGAAATCTACACATTGCAGGGAGGTGGATGTAATTATGAAAAAATGATGGGTTTTTTCGTTAATAGATCTTACCTCAGGGGTGTGGTTGTAATTTACACTATTATTTATAGTATTATTAATTTGCAAAAAAATTATCCCGTGTAGACATTTGCAACACTTAGTCCTATACCAGGTTACATGCAATGGCTATTGGCAAAGTTGGCTTCGATCGAGAGATGTGATTCCACTTTCAGAGAAAACTTGCTGAAACCAGAAGAAGAAACGGCACTCTTGGGTGCATCCGAGTAAGCTTATTTTTATTGTTATTGCATAATGTTATTATTTCTTGGGCAAATTACGGTCACTCCCCTGAGGTAAGATCAATTTACGAAAAATCCCTCATTTTTGGATAATTACAACCACCCCCTCAACTATGTATTGTCTTACGAAAAAACCCCTCGTTCAGTAGGTAAATTTGATACCGTAAGGGTGAACGTGCAAGACAATACATAGTTAAGTGGTGGTTGTAATTATCCAAACATGAGGGGTTTTTTCGTAATTTGGGCATACCTCGGGAGTGGCCGTAATTTGCCCTTTCCTAAAATCAACAAATAATATCTACTACCTTTCTTATTTTCATCTCTACCAACTATGCAACTTTTTGTCAGATGAAACGATTTTCTGATTTTTATTTTTATTTTTTTAATATATATTAGAAAATATACCACCGGGAAAAACGGAATGGAAGTAATGTGCAACTTGTTATCCTCAAGCAGTCACGATTGGACTAAATCGGACGAGCTGTCACTTGTTTTGAAAACCCCTTTAATGAGGCTCTGCGCGAGGTATGTTTCGTAAACCGAAAATATCATCAATTCTTTTAGAATAAAATCAAATAAAATGGATAATTAAATACAAATCTACGAGTACAGATACCTTCTTGAAGAGAAGAAGAGAGGAAAGGCTCTCGATTCTGTCGGAAACTTCCACTTACAAAACGGAGCGGTTTGTTATGAAACAATAAATCTCTATAATTACATTTCAATTGGTATAAATTTTATGTAAATTAATATAGGACATAAATTGTGCTACAGATGGTTGGACGAATTAATTGGATGGCTGATCGATCCGAAAAAGGCCTAAAGCAAAGTGCTGGAATAATGGTCAACTACATTTACAAGTAAGATTCCCGATTTTTAACGACCATGAAAATTGACTATATCGATTTTATATAAATTTATTGCGTATGACTTATGTAACATTTTAGGGTGGAGAATATCGAAGAAAATGCTCATTCATATTTTAGTGAAGGCCAAATCCAAGCTTCTGATGAAGTCAGAACTTACATTTGAGGTAAAATTGTTGTTATAAAATAACTCCGCTCTCGTTTTAACGCAAGTCTACACACACACACACACACACACACACACACACACACACACACACACACACACACACACACATATTTATATATATTGGGCTCAGAAATTCAAGTTTTTGCAGCCATGACAAGACAAACCTCTGTAAGAAGAAACGAAGAATTAGAAGATGTTGTCTATACACACAGTCATCAACTGTAATTAGTATATGTATTTTTTTTAATTAATGCTGTTATTTATACATTATATCGTTTGTTTATTTATCGTTGTTTCTTGATTCGGATGCCAAATGCTAAGCTCCAGGAGGGGTCAAATGTTAACGAAAACGCTCCGACAAATAATTGTTAAAAAAATATCAGCCTGTCTGAGAATTCTCCAACTGGTTGAGGTTCTTGAATTGAATATTTGCATATAGTGGTGTAGAGTACAATGTGTGTGTTTCTTTTAATTAATTAATTAATTAATAATTAGAATACAATTCTTGTAATTTGTAAACATTATTATATAATCTGTCTGCTTTCATTGATAATGTCTAAAAGCATGTAATTAATTAAATGATTTAAGACGGCTAATTATTAAAAAGGAAGACAATATGGCATTTTCCCCCCTCCTAATATGGAATCTCTTACATCATTAACAACTACAAAAATAAATAAAATTCTTCCTATTCATTAATCTCTCCAAAAAAATGAAAATCATTATTTCACTAACAATTTTCTTCTATGCACTGTTCTTCACACGATTTAAAGTCGAAGCAAAGTGTCGAAAAGGCTGCGATCTTGCCCTAGCATCGTACTACGTTTCGGAAGGATCGAATCTGACCTACATCAGCCAGATCTTCGGCCGGGATATTCCCGAGATTCTCCGGTACAACCCGCACGTTTCCAGTCCGGATAACATCCAAACGGGTACCCGGATCCACGCCCCGTTTTCATGCGAGTGCGTGAACGGGGATTTCTTGGGGCACACGTTTCAGTACGTGACTCAGGGAGGGGATACGTATTCTAATGTTGCTAGGTTTGCGTTCGCTAACCTCACGACGGATTATTGGATCCAACGGGTCAATGTTTACGACCCGACCCGGGTGCCGGATTTCGTACCGATTAACGTGACGGTGAATTGCTCGTGCGGCGACCGGCACGTGTCGCGAGATTACGGGCTGTTTGAGACGTACCCTGTTCGGGTTGGGGAGAGCTTGCAGTCTTTGAGTGTGGGGGTTGGTTTGTCAGCTGAGTTGATTCTAGGGTTTAATCAGGGTGCCAACTTTAGTGCTGGATCAGGGATTATTTTCTTGCCTGCTAAAGGTGCGTGACGTCATTAATTACATTGTTTATATGTAATTTATCAATTCTATGCCATTTGAAAAGTGTTGGAGTTCGTGTATGCTCTCGTGTGGTTTTACGGACGGATGTGATAAACGTCGTTTCAGTTTTATAAGTTCTGCTGTTTTGAAGACTTCAGACGTTGTTTTGCCCGTTTTCGAGTCTAAATTTGACAAAACTCAGAAAACGGAAGTTGTAGTTTTTTGAAGCTAGTTTTCTAATACAACTCGAATCACCAAAATTAGATGTCGGATGACGAAAATATGCATGAATCATTGAACATTGCCCACAACCTTGATGTTTTGATCAGTTATCTAGAATTCAAAATGTAATTCATTCATGCATAATTTTGTCACTCAATATCCAATTTAACTGATTCAAGTTGTATTAGAAAACTAAGATAAACGACTACACGATGTTTTGAATTTTGCCAAAATCATGCTAAAAAAGATTCAAAATCACGTTCAAAGTCAGAGACGGCGCCAAAATGATGATGCTAATTACTTAGATCACCTGGGGTAGTGTAGAAAACGAACTGGGAGAGCAAAGCAAATCAGTAGCTTGACAACTTGATGATCCTGAGGTACCTGCGAAATGAACACACGTGAACTACGCCGGGGGTTGATTTTGGCGGAAACCCCTCCGACGCTCAAGTCAGACGTGCTGATCATAGAAATAGTTCAGAGAATACGTATTGTAGTATTGCTCAGTTAATAGGACGTACCTTAAGGAATGAGTTCAAACCTTTATTTATAGCTAAGTTGAGATTATCGGGCCCAAACCTTACTTGAAGGTGATTGGACCTTGGATAATGGTCTTCGATATTGGGCTCGTGGCCCAGTAGGTAAATAATTTGTAGGCCCATTGAGTTGGCCCAATTAGACATATCAGTAAATTTGAAATGAAATTTAGCATTTCAGTTTTAAGTTTAACTAAAGAGGGATGACATCTTGTTAATTTGTCTTTAATTCTTGTCTCCATCACAGAAGAAAAAATATTAAGAAAACCCCACCAATCACCTAATGCCACATGTTTCCTACTCACAGGGTTGCTTAGAATTAAGTTAAGTCATTAACGCGTCATTAGCGAAACAAATGACCCATTCCCTTTGGCGGGAAAATTTGACGCCGTCAACTGCCGTCACCCTTCTTCAACCTCCAGAACAAAAAAAAATTCTTTCAAAAACCCCAAAATTGAAGTTCGAACCAGATCAATCAACTATACAAACCCAAATTCTTACTCAAAACAAACATAAATCTCCATTTCTGTAAACAATCCTGTAAATATAATGGCGGCGCAAGGAAAAGGAAGAATCTTTTCCATATTCCTCGTCTTCCTCACGCTCAACATTTTCTGCGCCAAAATCAAATCCCAGTGCACCGACGGTTGCGATTCATTAGCTTCGTACTACGTATGGTCAGGATCGAATCTCACCTTCATATCCAAAGTCTTCTCAACCACAGTCAACGCCGTCGTCGCCCAAAACCCCCAAATCACGAATCAAGACCTAATTCAATTCGGCAGCAGAGTAAAAATCCCCTTCTCGTGCGGCTGCGTAAACAATCAATTCATGGGCCGTCGGTTTGATTATCAGGTCAAACCTGGTAATGTTTACAAAACTATAGCGGAACTGTATTATTCGAATCTCACAACGGTCGATTTATTGACGAGGTTTAATACTTACCGACCTGAAAACGTACCCGTGGGCTCGATTTTGAATGTGATCGTAAATTGTTCGTGTGGGAATCGAAGGGTGTCGGATGATTATGGGTTGTTTTTAACTTATCCTCTTCGTATCGGCGAGAGTTTATCGAGTATCGGAAATGAATTCGGACTTTCTGAGAGCTATGCAGGATTTAATCCCGGTGTCGATTTTAGCGGTGGGAGTGGTTTGGTTTTTGTTCCGGTACGAGGTAAAAGTTTGTAATAACAAAATCTTGCAAGAGAAGTGTTAGTTTTTTTGAAGAAGTTGAATTGAGTGCAATATATCAGGAATTTGTGTTTTGGATTAGGGTTTCTATTTATATTTGGTAATTTTTGTCTCTGTCGTAGAAATACGTGTGTCGATATTAGAGATAAACGTTTTATTTATTTTTTTTTCAGATCAAAATGGAACTTACCCCCCATTGAAATCGAGGTAATAACTAGTTTCTTGAAATCTTATGATCAACTCGGTTTTCGATTTTTTTTTTCCGCATTTGTATCTAATACCGTGCTTTTTTTTTTTCTTTCTTTATGCAGTTCAAGCGGTTCGACTTTTTCTTCGCCGTGTTCAAGAATGTTTTAATGTCACCATCAAATTAAAGTATTTATTTATTTATTTATTTTTATTTAAAAAAAAAATAGGAATCTCTGGTGGAGCCATAGCTGGAATATCGATTGCAGCCGTTTTTGTGGCAATTTTGTTGGCATTGTGCGTCTATTTCGTCTTCTGCAGAAGGAAAAAAGAAACGGGAGGAACTTTTCTCCACAATGACCAAAGCATTGAGAATGCACATGGTAATTCTTAATATTTTCAATTTGAATTTCGTAACAATTTATATCACTAAAAAAGATCGGTAATTATAAGTATATATTAAACATAGTTTTTTCATGAATATAGGTCTAATGGAAAAAACTTCGGAATCGGGTCCGCTTGTTGCTAGTCCCTCTCCGAAGCTCAAGGGTATTACTGTGGATAAATCGGTAGAGTTCACGTATGAAGAATTAGCTGCAGTTACGGACAATTTTAGCCTTTCCAATAAAATCGGACAAGGTGGTTTTGGAGCTGTTTTTTATGGAGAGCTACGAGGCGAGGTTTGTGCTCAAATTATCCGATGAATAAATAAATATTATTAATTTAACGATAAGTCGTCTTTTACTCAATTTTTTTCGCTTTAAATGCAGAAAGCTGCTGTGAAAAAGATGGACATGCAAGCATCAAAGGAGTTTTTGGCTGAACTGAAAGTTCTAACACATGTTCATCATGTGAACTTGGTAATAAATTAAAAAAAAATATATTATAAATCCAAATTACAGGATTTTTTCGATTAGGTTTTAAACATCCTAATTTTTAACAGATATTTGTATATATTGAACTTTTTTTTTGTTAGGTGCGTTTAATAGGATACTGTGTCGAAGGATCCTTGTTTCTAGTTTACGAGTACATAGACAACGGTAACCTTAGTCAACACTTGCGTGGTAAAGGTAAAAAAAGTCAATACTCGAAAAACTTCAAAAACAAATGAATTTCTTTCTTTCTTTCAGCTGAATTATAATATAATGGTTTTTTTTTTATTTTTTTTTTAGTAATGGAACCATTACCATGGTCGACAAGGGTCCAAATCGCCCTCGACTCGGCTAGAGGACTCGAATACATACACGAGCATACCGTACCTGTATATATACATCGCGATATCAAGTCTGCAAATATTCTGATCGACAAGAATTTCCGTGCAAAGGTTGTTAAAATCATTGCTATAAACTTAAAAAAAATAATAATAAAAAATGATTTTGGTTGCTAAATATGTACATAATTATGTTATTAAGGTTGCTGATTTTGGTCTGACCAAACTGACTGAAGTGGGGAGTGGTTCTCTACAAACGCGTCTCGTTGGAACTTTCGGATACATGCCTCCCGAGTAAGTTTTTCAGGCTTCTAAAATTACGAATAGAATCTCTGATGTATGTCTAAATTACGAAAACGACCCCGGATATATGACAGGTATGCACAGTATGGAGAAGTTTCGCTAAAGGTCGATGTGTATGCTTTTGGTGTTGTTCTTTTCGAACTGATATCGGCAAAAGATGCAATTGTAAAGACGAACGAAGTCATCGCAGAATCGAAAGGCCTTGTTGCTCTGGTATTAATTATTGCGCTTAATATGACTGTCCTAATTATTTGATTAATTAAAAGCTTGGTTTATACAACTTTTGATGATTTAATTAATAGTTTGAGGAAGCTTTTAAGCAGCCTGATCAGACTGAAGGTCTACGAAAGCTAGTTGATCCGAGGCTTGGTGAAGATTACCCTTTCGATTCAGTCTCTAAGGTATTTATTACATTGAATTAGGGTTACTAACCGGACCGATCGAATCTGGATTAGCACTTTCTGAAAATAATCGAAATTTTCGGAAATATTTTTGAAAATTAAAACCGGATCAGAAATCGGAATCTAATATGTATTCCAATTCCGTCGGAATTGGAACTTTTTGGATTTGGAATGAAAAATATTGTTCCAAAATTGAAAAAATAAATAAATCGGAATTGGCGGAATTCGGAGTTTCTGTTCCTATTCCCACCACTACATTGAATTGATTATCTGAAATCTGTAACATAAAATTCGTAAGATGTAAAAAGAATAACAATAAATTTTATAGATATTGTTCGATTATTGTAAGAAAATTAAAATGTTCGATTATCGAATGTAGGTAGCGCATCTTGCGAAAGCTTGCACGCACGAAAATCCGCAACTGAGGCCGAGTATGAGATCGATAGTAGTGGCACTAATGACATTATCATCTTCAACTGAAGATTGGGATATTGGCTCCTTTTATGAAAACCAGGGTTTAGTTCACTTAATGTCAGGCAGATAATTAATTAAGCTAATTATTATTTAGTATATTTGTTTTGTTTGTCCCATGTTTTATTGTATTATTATTTTTTGTGTAGTTGTAATAACATTTCTCAAAAAATACAGATTTTTTTTTTTTAAATTTTATATAATCCGGTGAAATTCTAACGAGTGTAACATGGAATAAACTTTGATCATATAAGAGACCCCCAAATTAATTCAATGATTAGGAAAAAACAAGAAGATAAAAAACAATAATTATTCGGAATATAATAGAGATAAATAAAAGCACAAATGAAAAAACAAATATGTCAAATTACGTGTCATATCATTTTTGGTAGGTGCATTTTATGCTTAATCCCACTTTGCACCCTTAAAATGTAGTAGTTTGGCACTTTGCACCTTTAAAAATAATTAACGGCATTTTGCACCCTCGAAACACAATAAATCATTTACAATGCACCACGAATTGAATATTTAAACATAATGAGGCCAATTTCATTTTTTTTAATTTCCAGGGTGCAAAATAATAAATTATTTTTTTCTTTTTCTCTACCTCCGTCCTAATTTCGAGCGTAAGTGCGAAAAAAAAAAAAAAACACACACCGAATTACTTATAAAACAATATCTTCTTTAAATTATGTTTTTCCTCACTAAAGTATTCAATTGATGGATTTTTTATAATATAATTCCTGTCAGATCTTACGAATTTCTACATAAAAAAAAATCCAAAATTACCATTTAAAAAATACAAAAAATCACATTCCCACTATTTGATTTAAATTAGGTAAAATCCCTAATAAAAATGGTAGTATTTGAAATTATTAAACCCACGCACTAGTCGAGCGCGTGAGGTGTAACTTGAAGAAATCCCCGCTGTCGAAAATAGTAGCCGTTAAATCCCATTCGGATGCAATCACTCACGTGGCAATTGTAGACAACCAACAGAGTCCAGAGAGATCCTCCTGTAATGGCAGTATATTATTTTTAAATTAATTGCAAATTAAAATTAATTATTTACACTCCCCATTTGCTTCCCAAACACCCCCTAAGGATCATAATCACCGAATTAAAGCCAATAAACGTTACAAAAGAGCCCAAAATCTCACTCAGAACTGCATCTCCATTTATATAGATACACGCATGTGTGTATGTATATATATGCGAGTTGCTTTGTGGGTTTAATTTCAATTTTTCAACTGTGTGAAAGGGTTTGTGCAAGTGTTCTTCGCCTTTTTGATTTGATTAATATTTATTTTATTTGAGGGTGTGTATTTTCTTATTATTTTTTTAATTGAAGTTTATGATTTTGTTAAGAAAATTATTTTGTGATTGAAGTTCATATTTAATTGTGTAATGTACAGAATTTTCTAAGACATGTTGTAAAAAACCCCGATTTTCGGCAGGGAATTTCGGTTATTATCCGATATCGAAATGGCTACATTTGGGGATATAGGAGTTGCAGCAGGATTAAACATTCTGTTTGCAGTGGCTTTCCTTATTGCATTCGCTTTTTTACGGCTTCAGCCGATAAACGACAGGGTGTATTTCCCGAAATGGTACCTCAAGGGTTTGAGAAGCAGTCCCGTGAATGCGGGCTCGGTCGTGGGCAAATTCGTAAATTTGGATTGGAGATCGTATGTTCGGTTTTTGAATTGGGTGCCGGATGCACTCAGAATGCCCGAACCGGAGCTTATCGATCATGCCGGACTCGATTCGGCCGTTTATTTGCGAATTTACTTGCTCGGGTAATTGGCTGATTATTGAATTTTATAATTGAAAATGCTCGTTTTTTAAGGTTCGATTTACGCAGACTCAAGATTTTCGTTCCCGTGGCATTGCTTTCGTGGGCCGTACTAGTTCCGGTTAACTGGACGAACAACACCTTAGCGAAATCTCAAGCAGCCGATCATAACTTGCAGTATAGTGACATAGACAAGCTTTCTATTTCGAACGTTCCGTTTGGATCGCCGAGGTAAATTAATCAGTCGATCTTTATAAATTTCCCGAGTCTCCTACTTCTTTTTTCGAGTCTTGTTTTGTTATTAGTCGAGGCATTTCTTGATTTTTCTTCGAGCCGAATTTAACAGGTTTTGGACTCATATAGTGATGGCGTACGCCTTTACTTTCTGGACTTGCTATACTTTGAGAAAAGAGTATGCAACCGTTGCAACTATGCGCTTGCACTTTCTTGCTTCCGAAGGGCGCCGCCCCGATCAGTTCACTGTAAGATTCAATTTCTTGCTCAAATTTTTCGTTTATAGAATGATATATCTAAGTCTCTCTCTCTGGTTCTCTCTCTCTCTGGTTCTCTCTCTCTGGTTCTCTCTCTTGTTCTCTCTCTCTGGTTCTCTCTCTTGTTCTCTCTCTCTCTGGTTCTCTCTCTTGTTTTCTCTCTCTCTCTCTCTCTCTCTCTCTCTCTCTCTCTCTCTCTCTCTCTCTCTCTCTCTTACAGGTTCTTGTTAGAAATGTGCCACCAGATCAACATGAATCAGTGAGTGAGGCTGTGGAGCACTTTTTCTTGGTCAACCATCCAGATCATTATCTCACTCATCAGGTTTCGAAGTTCATTACATTACATTATTTCGAAGAAAAATAGGTTCGAAATTCATGTCCCGTTTCTTGATTCTCTTCGTAGGTTGTAACCAATGCCAACAAACTTGCAAAGCTAATAAATGAGAGGAAAAGCCAGCAGAACTGGCTCGACTATTACCAATTAAAATATTCAAGAAATCAATCACAACGGCCCGTGAAAAAGGTACCGTTATTCATCCGTTTAGTACAACACTCGCCTAATTCGTGACCTACCGTTTTTCTTCTCTTCAAACCCGCAGACCGGTTTTCTCGGCCTTTGGGGCGAAAAAGTTGACGCAATCGATCATCAAACGGCCAAAATCGAGACATTATCAAAACAAGTAAAACAAAAAAAAAACTCGAAAATTTTCTTTTCCGATAATTTTATGTATATATAATCTAAGCATTGTACTAAAATGCAGATATCGGAAGAGAGAGAAAGGGTGAAAACCGATCCAAAGTGTATAATGCCAGCTGGATTCGTTTCGTTCAAAACTAGGTGGGCTGCGGCTGTATGCGCGCAGACGCAGCAAACTAGAAACCCGACTCTGTGGTTGACCGAGTGGGCCCCGGAGCCCCGTGATATCTACTGGGACAACCTCGCGATCCCCTACTTCTCGCTTGCCGTTAGAAGGCTCGTAACTTCGGTCGCCTTCTTCTTCCTCACGTTCTTCTTCATGATACCCGTAACTATAGTGCAGTCTCTGGCGAATATCGAGGGTATCGAAAAATGGGCCCCGTTTCTGAAGCCAATAATCGAAGTGTGAGTGTATAACCTTATATTCATCATCATAATAGATATGTATATGGATAATAATATTTATCATGGAAAAATTACAATTTCCGTCCCTTAAGTTTATCTTAATTCCACATTTGGTCCTCATTTTTCACAAAAAAAAAAAACAGATTTAGTCCTTATGTTTTAAAAATTCAAGATTTTTTATCCCTTTTGTCAATTCCCCGTTAGTACGCATGTGTCCATCACTACCTGAACTGATGGACTAACGGTAAATTTACGGAAAAGACTATAAGTGTTAAATTATTGAAACATGATGGACCAAATGTGAAATCTATGCAAACTTGAAGGACGAAAACTGTTATTTTTTTCCTATTTATTATTATGTTTTGAAATGCAAACCTTATTCTATCATTATAAATCATGCAGACCATTTATCAAGTCTGTGATCCAAGGTTTCTTACCCGGGATTGCTTTGAAGATCTTTCTTATAGTGCTGCCGACGATTTTGATGATGATGGCGAGATTCGAGGGGTTTTTGTCGAAATCGACTCTCGAGAGAAGGGCTGCTTTGAGATATTATGTGTTCAACTTTTTCAATGTTTTCCTCGTCAGTGTAATAGCGGGGACCGCTTTTCAACAACTCGATAGCTTTCTTCATCAATCTGCAAATGAGTAAGTTACAACCTTTAATATAGGGGTGGCAATCGGAACCGAAACTTCGAGTTCCGCCAATTCCGATCCGAATTTTTTTTTTTGGAACAATATTTTTTATTTCGAATTGTGAAAGTTCCGATTTTATTCTGAAAACTCCGACTTTTTTCCCGAAAATGACACTTATACTACTAATATTATTATGCATTTTGTAGTATAGTCGACACAAAATTGAAATTTCCGAATTCCGCCTATCCAAAAATTTCCCATTTTAGAACTTTTTTTTTTCCATTCCCATTTTCAAAATCCTGATTTCCGATTTCTTTTTCAATTTTTTTTGGAACAGAATTGGAAATAGTTTTCCACTTCCGAAAAAAATGATTTTTTTTAAAGTGCGCGATCCATCCAATAATGTTTCACTTTGTAAATTTATTTATTCTTTGGCAGAATCCCGAGGACAATCGGTGTTGCGATTCCGATGAAAGCAACTTTTTTCATTACATACGTAATGGTGGACGGATGGGCCGGTGTTGCAGGGGAGATTTTACGACTAAAACCGTTAATTTTCTTCCACCTAAAGAATTTTTTTCTGGTAAAGACCGAAAAGGATAGAGACGAGGCAATGGATCCGGGAAGTATCGGTTTCAACACGGGCGAGCCTCAAATACAATTATATTTTCTTCTAGGCCTCGTCTACGCTGTCGTCACACCCATTTTCCTTCCTTTTATATTGGTTTTCTTCGCCTTGGCATATGTTGTTTTTCGTCATCAGGTAAAAAATCACAAATCTTTATATAAAATACCAAATCCCTTTTAGAACCAGTGGGGGGCCATGCCCCCCCATAGGTCGGCCCTATGCTGCCTCCGCCACTGATTGGTGCAATTTTTATTTTTATTTTTTTATTATGCAGATTATAAATGTTTATAATCAAGAATACGAAAGTGCGGCAGCGTTTTGGCCAGGGGTACACGGGCGTATAATATCGGCACTTGTTTTCTCGCAGCTTGTATTGATGGGATTAATGAGCACAAAAGGGAATGCTCAGTCGACTCCGATTCTCATTGCGCTTCCGGTTTTGACCATTTGGTTCCACAGATTCTGTAAAGGCCGTTACGAGCCTGCTTTTATCAGATACCCTCTACAGGTTCTTGAAAAAAATGCTAAAAAATCTTCTAATTTCGACAATTTTGATATATTTTTTTTTAATTAAAATTTTTGCGATTTTATTTTTTCAGGAGGCGATGATGAAAGATACTCTAGAACGTTCGAGAGAGCCGAACTTGAACGTGAAAAGCTACCTAGAGTACGCTTATATACATCCCGTTTTCAAGAATGAAGACGAAGACGACGAAGATGAATATGAAGGTGAGTGTAATAACGGAAAATTGTTAGATGGGAGTGTGTTAGTGCCTACGAAACGACACTCTCGTAGACATACACATGATCCGAGCAAATTCAGCGATGATCGAGAGAGTCTTGAAAATTAGACTCACAGTTCCCATGTTTTCTTACGTTGGAAGCTGTGGTTTAAGGAGTGGAGAAAACATGTGGTTTTCCTACGTTAATATGGTGGAGTTATTACTACTGGCCACACTTCAGTTTTTAGAAGAAATATAATTTTAATATTTTTTATCGCACAATTATATAGTATAGAATATTTTAATTCATAATTAGCAAAGAAAAGTTCATCTAAAAATTGTGTAACTAATTTTTGAATACTCAGAAAAATATGCAAAAAATCGTATACCATAGCACACGTTTTTTTGCTAAAAATCGATGAAATGTTCAAATATTTTTTAACGCACAATTATATAGTATAGAATATTTTAATTCATAACTAGCAAAGAAAAGTTCATCTACAAGTTGTTTTAACTAATTTTTATATACTCAGAAAAAATTACAAAAAATCGTATACTATAGCACACGTTTTTTGCTAAAGATCGATGAAATGTTCAAATATTTTTTTAATATTTTTTAATGCACAATTATATAACATAGAATATTTTAATTCATAACTAGCGAAGAAAAGTTCATCTAAAAATTGTGTAACTAATTTTTGAATACTCAGAAAAATATGCAAAAAATCATACACTATAGCACACGTTTTTTGCTAAAAAATGATGAAATGTTAAAATATTTTTTAACTGCACAGTTATATAGTATAGAATATTTTAATTAATAAGTGGCACATAAAAGTTCATCGAAAAATTGTTTAACTAATTTTTGAATATTCAGACAAAATTACAAAAAATCGTTTACTACAAGCGAAGAAAAGTTCATCTAAAAATTGTGTAACTAATTGTTGAATACTAAGACAAAATTGCAATAAATCGTATACTATATAGCACACATTTTTTTGCTAAAAATCAATGAAATGTTGAAATATTGTTTTTAATATTTGTTAACGCACAATTATATAGTATAGCATATCTTAATTCATAAGTAGCAAATAAAAGTTCATCTAAAAATTGTGTAACTAGTTTTTGAATACTCAGACAAAATTGCAAAAAATCGTATACTATAGCACACGTTTTTTGCTAAAAATCGATGAAATGTTCAAATATTTTTTTAATGTTTTTCAACGCACAGTTATATAGTATAGAATATTTTAATTCATAAGTAGCAAATAAAAGTTCATCTAAAAATTGTGTAACTAATTGTTGAATACTGAGATAAAATTGCAAAAAATCGTATACATAGCACGCGTTTTCTGTTAAAAATCGATGAAATGTTCAAATATTTTTTTAATATTTTCTCAACGCAAAATTATATAGTATAGAATATTTTATTTCATAACTAGCAAAGAAAAGTTCATCTAAAAATTGTGTAACTAATTTTTGAATACTTTTTTTTTTTGAGCAATAATTTTTGAATACTCAGACAAAATTACGAAAAATTGTATACTTTTAGCACACATTCTTTGCTAAAAATCGATGAAATGTTCAAATATTTTTTTAATATTTTTTAACGCACAATTATATAGTATATAATATTTTACGTCATAAGTAGCAAAGAAAAGTTCATCTCAAAATTGTGTAACTAATTTTTGAATACTCTAACAAAATTGCAAAGAATAGTATACTATAGCACACGCTTTTTGTTAAAAATGATGAAATGTTCAAATATATTTTAAAAATACTTCTAACGCACAATTATATAGTATAGAATATTTTAATTCATAAGTAGCAAAGAAAATTTCATCTAAAAATTGTGTAACTAATTTTTGAAAACTCAGACAAAATTACGAAAAATCGTATACTATATAGGATACGTTTTTTGCTAAAAATGATGAAATGTTCAAATGTTGTTTTAATATTTTTTAACGCACAATTATATAGTATAAAATATTTTAATTCATATGTAGCAAAAAAAGTTCATCTAAAAATTGTTTAACTAATTTTTGAACACTCAAGACAAAATTACAAAAAATCGTATACTATATAGCACACGTTTTTTGCTAAAAAATGATGAAATGTTCAATTTTTTTTTTTTTAATATTGTTTAACGCACAATTATATAGTATAGAATATTTTAATTCATAAGTAGCAAAGAAAAGTTCATCTAAAAATTGTTTAACTAATTTTTGAATACTCAGATAAAATCACAAAAAATCGTATACTATATAGCACACGCTTTTTGCCAAAAATCACCGAAATATTCAAATATTTTTTAACACTTAAATATCTAGCACATATGATGTTAATTTATAAATAGTAAAGAAATATTTCACCTACAATCGTTTCACTAATTTTTTAATAGTCAAGCAAAATTATTAAAAAAAATGATCTTACAACCGAAATATATTGAAATAAATCCAAAATTCCATCTTCAATTGCAAAAATAAGCACATAATATTTTCACTCACCTTTCAAAGCACATTAGAATCCAAGGGTAGATCTTCATCTTCCCAATTCAACACCACTTCCTTACTCTCCTCATTCAAATTCCCCAACATAAACACAATATCCACATACTGAGGGTGAGAACTATGTCTCGTGAAAAAGGGCGTAATCGTCCCATGCAATTCGATAAAACTCCAACCCGGAATCTTCCTAAGCCCCAAATGCCTCATCTGTACCCAAGCTTCTCCCACACCTTCCCATTTCGCCCTCGAAGCAAAGCTATGAGCCAACTGCACGTACTTCCCACCATCTCCAATTTCGCTTCCGGAAAGTTCCGCAGCAACGACCCTCCCAATCTCTTCCTCCCCACTATTCCTAGAAGCATCCAACAAAATCCCAAGAACATCCATGGAAGGTTCTAGAAACTTCTCTTTGTAGAATCTGTACGCATCTTGAACCCTACCCGCTCGACAAAGAAGATCAACCACACACGCAAGGTGCTCAATCCTGGCCTCAATTTTGTACTCGTTTACCATTGACTCAAATAAGCTCAAACCCTTTTCAACGAGCCCGTTATGACTGCACGCGTAAAGAATTGCCAAGAAAATGACATCATTAGGTGGGGCCCCACTTCGTAGAAACTCCGAGTACATCTCCAAAGCTTCCATCCCTCTGCCATGGCTGCCGTACCCCGCGATAATCGCGGTCCAAGAAACCGTGTCGTGACGTGGCATTCCGTCGAAGCACCTTCTAGAAGATTCTAGATCGCCGCATTTAGCGTACATGTCGACCAAGGCTGTCTCTATACGTATGCACGGTCCTAGGTTGTTTCTGAGAGCATAGTTATGGAACCATTTCCCTTGATTGTATGCTCCGAGTGAAGCACATGCTTGGAGAAGTGACACTACGGTTATTGAATCGGGTTTTTGTTGAGCTGTCCTCATTTCTTGGAATAAATAAACGGCTTTATCTAAATACGCATTCTGTGCGTAAGCAGCAACTATTGCATTCCACGAGACAATATCTCTTTTCACCATCATGCTAAAAACTGCGAAACTCTGCTCCAATAGACCGCATTTCGCGTACAAGGTGATAAGTGAATTTTGTGTGGCGATATCCGAAGACATTTTTTGTCTCAACATGTAAGAATGTATTGAC
Organism: Erythranthe guttata; assembly: GCF_000504015.1. The sequence goes on from NW_012193410.1 coordinate 1,803,229, forward strand.
TTCCCGAGTTTAAAAGAACCGAGCTGTGCACAAGCTGCAAGTACACAAGCTATGGTTGCCGAAGTTGGGAAAACTCTCGAATCCAACATTTTCCGGAACATTCTCAACGCCTTGTCGGAAGCATCGTTCTGGACAAGCCCGGAAATCAAGGCTGTCCAAAAGACTACGTCTTTATCATCTGACTGTTCGAAAATTTGCAATGCATGGTCCACTTTCTTGAATCTTGAATAGAAAACTAAAAGCGAAGTTCCCACGTGTTTGTCTAATTCGAATCCAGAAGTCACTATTTGCCCATGAGCAACTCTTCCCACTTCAAAACTACCCTCTCTTGCAAGCGCAGAGACCAACGACCCAAAAGTCTGTTGATCGGGTTCGATATGTTTGGTTCTCATTCGGAAAAAAAGATTTAGAACTTCGCCAAGATTTCCGATTGTGGAATAGGCATTAATCAAACTATTCCAAGAAACAATGTCTTTCTCATCCAAGAGCTCAAACAACTCCCTAGCTTCTTCTACTCTTCCACACTTGGCGTATATACTCGACAAACAATTCATTAGAAATACCTCACATAAAAAGCCTCTTTTGAATACAGAAGCATGCAAAACTTCGACTTGCTGAATATCTGAAACACCGGAAAGCAGATTCAAAATTGTGACTGAACTAGGCGGGATACCTTCGTACTGCATGGAGTCGTACAGTAAGAATGCGTTTTTCATATCCCCGGCGTGAGAGTAACACCTGATAATGGCGGTCCATGGGACAATGTTTCTTTCGGGCATTACATCGAACACCTTCTGTGCGTAGTGAACGTTGCTTGATTTTGCGTAGAAATTGATCAGCGAGCATGAAATGTAGGGATCGGAGGGTAGCCCATCAACGATGATGCGTTGGTGGAGCGAGAGGCCGAGAGAGAAGAGGCGGAGAGAAGTGCAGGCCTTGAGCACGGATGGGTATGTGAAGGCGTCTGGAGGAGTGGTGGTGGCGGATTTGAGCATGGTGGTGAAGGTGAGGAGGACATCGCGGTGGAAGCCTTGGGCGGAGAGACGGCCGATTGTGGCATTGAGTGTTTTGGTGGTGGTTGCAGAGGCAGTTACCGGCGGCGGCGGCGGTGGCTTCGGAGGGTGGAAGTAGGTGCGCTTGAGTTTGTTCATGGATCATGGTAAACTTTCGTAAGCCTGCATTGAAAGACGGTAACTAATAAAGTCAACGATTCCGTTGACTATACAAATTTTATTTTAAAATAAAATTAACTAATTGTAATTTGTTAATATAATTTAGGGTAAATTACAAAACCCCCCTGAGGTATGGTCAAATTACAAAAACCCCCCTCTTGTTTGGATAATTACATCTACCCCCCTCAACTATGATTTTTTCTTACACCTCCACCCTTATTGTGCCAAATTCAACATAATCATCTAGATTCCGTGGAATGTGCTTTAGTTTGCATTCGTTTTGTGTAAAAATACAGTTTCCGATGCACCACAAACAGATATACACAAGCTAAAAATCACATATTATGATCATCTTGTTTCATAATGTAGAGTTTGAATGGTATAAAACGGGTACAAAAGTGATAATATTAAATATAATCTCGAAGATTCCACTAAATTTGAGGAGCTGGGAGTGGTTGTAATTATCCAAACAGAAGGGGTGTTTTTGTAATTTGACCATACCTCAGGGGGTGTTTGTAATTTACCCTATAATTTATAAGTCCGTATACTAATTGGGCCTAAGAGAAGCCCGTTAAACGTTAACTACTACAGTCATACAAATTGGGATTAAGAGTGCCTATTTTTGGGCCTATAATTAAGTGGAGTTGAATGATTTATAACATTTTATCGATGGGCTCAAATACAATTATTTTTTTGAGTTAGTTTCCAGTTTTCACAAACAATATGCGGTAAATAACCACATCTTGAGAAGTCGGTTTGTTTGATGCTACACCCGATGAATGAAACCCGAAAACCCGAAACCAAAATCGAAAACAAACCCGCTGAAACACACTCGGTGGAACACATCGGGTGAAACCCTTAAAACCCGAAACCAAAATTGAAACCAAACCGAACGAACACACACACACTCTCACATGTGTGTGTGCTTAGTGGGTGGTTGTTTAACCACATCAATGGTTAAAAATCACCCGATGTGTATAACCTGGTGTAGCATCTCAATAACCATGAAAAGTCCGTGACAAAAGGTCAAAAACAGACGACAACAGCCACATAAACAACAAATTAATTAAACATCCTAAATTTCGAAAAAAATTTAGGTCCGAACTCAAACAGCAGAAGTCAAGCGCATCTGTGTTATGAATATCTGCACAGATAAACAAATTTGATGGCTTTCTGAATAATAATACAGAGCTGCACATCTAATTCGATTATTTCTTTGGATATTCCCTTGCACCGAATATGGTAGATCCAACCCTAACATTTGTACTGCCCATCTCAACCTGCAATAACGACACGAGTAGTTCGTTAATTCTTACATCAATTGTTATCTTTTTGAAAAAGAATGAGTAGCATTACTATACTCACGGCGAGCTCAAAATCGCCAGACATGCCCATTGATAGCTCGCATTGCTCTTCTGCTATTCCAAGTGCCTTACAAACCTCGGTTCTACAGTTTGCCAATGTCTGAAAACTCGAAAACTCGAAAAAATTAGGACACTTTTTTGCATATAATATTCAAGAATTACAATGATCACCAGACAAAAATTGTGGTTATAAATTTATAATAATACCTTGAAATTTTCTGGGGTAGAAGTGTAATCTGGCATTCCTATTGTCATAAGCCCACAAAATTCAAGATTAGGACAGTTTGTACGAACATGTTTGGCAAGCTCGACAACACCACTAGGTTCTACACCGTATTTAGCTGCACAGAATGTAAGGCAAAAAACGATTTACCTTACTTTTGAGTTTTTGAATGATATATCAACATTATATAGATTGATTCTATTATCAATAAATAAATAAAAAATCCCATCAATTAAAACATACTCAAGTTACCTACATTCTTCACCACTCGTATTTACTTGGACCAATACTTTTAAAGGTTTCCTTCCGATGTTTCCAATTGCACGGTCAAGATGATTTGCAATCTGCAGAGGAAGAAAAATACATTCAGTAAATCAGTAAAAAATATCACAGAAGAAAATAAACTGCAACGTCTTTCCAGGGGAACTATTAAGCATATCAAACTAGAATTTGATCATTTAGTTTTGGCAGATCTGAAAGTGTAACTATAACTTGATTTCCGATCAATGAAACTGCATTCTTGATTTTTATTAGTTATGCCATCCAACTAGAGGATGGATTGATCGGACTGAATTATGTTTTCGAGAAAAAACCCCAGATTGAGAAAACACTCAAAAGTCGCTGCAATTAGAGGATAACTACCATTCAAGAAGACAACCTCCTGTCGAAGTACAAATAAATGTCTTCTTATAGGTGTACGCTTATCAGCTTATCTGCTTAAACATTACAAGATTTGGTATGCAAAAGATATCAGTAGTACCTTCTCGTCATCGACAGTCTCCACCATGGCAAGATTTGGTACACCAGCTACGGAAAACGAAAAAAAACGGAATTGTATGGATTAGAATGTGAAATTCAGTACATGACCATTAGAATAACTTCAGACTTTCAATTACGAAAAGAAGGCTTATTCTCCATCGGTAATTCCGTACTTGTTTTTGTTTCGAACATAAATTCTTTTTACGCATAGATCGTCGTTCATTCGCATTCAAATTGTTTTAGCAAGAACGGAATATTTCATATTCGAGCGTCAGTTTTACGATTTCGACGAAGAACAAATTAGTGTTGGACATCTGTACCCTAACAGTATTGAATTAATGAATGTGATTTACAGAGGGAAAGGGTTCAAAACATACTCAGAAGTGGCTTCACTTTATTGCTCTGCAAATTCCCAATGAAATGCCACTCAATATTTTCCGGCAACTGCAATTAAACACAGAAACGAAACCCTGTGATTGTGTTCGCCCTAATTGCACAAACATTTACACCTAAAACGCCCTTCAATTGATCGGAATACAAGTAGAAAATTCATCTAAAACAGATACCTGAGGAGCTTTCTCGACGATCTCTTGGACGTAATTCTCGCCGAAGAAGCGGTGGCCGGCGTCGTAGACTTGCCGGAGGAGGGGAACCGGCTTCGTCTTGCTCACGGCCACAACTCGGATCCGGTCAGCCTGACGGCTGGACCGCTCGGCGGCCTGGTTAACCCTCTGGAGCACCGATCGCAGCGCTGCCGCCGCCATGCCTTCCGCGGCGGAAGCCGCCGCCGCCATTTCGGGGGTTGATGATTGCTCGGCTGGTGTGGCTGAATGCGAATCTTGTCTCACAACTGCTTCTAGATTGTTCATTTTCCGTTTATTTCCATTAATATTTTTTTATTATATTTCTTATATTTCTATCAGATTTTCAGTAAAAAAAAATGCAATTAATTGAGTAATTGAGCACCTCGAAATAAAAATTAAATAAAATAAAATTATAGATAAATCATTAAATCCATTCGGGCCAATAAATAATAATAACTACATGGATAATACATGGGATTTGCTTATTACCGTTTGAAAATTGCTATTTACCGTTCAAAAAAACTCTCTCTCTCTCTCTCTCTAAAAAAAATTGCTCTCAAGACGATTTCTTCACAAATCATTCTTATTGGTGTGATATACGAACATAAATGAGTTCATCGGATGAAGATCGGGATAGCGAACACAGCGAGGTAAAAATTCCGTCTTTTCGATCGAAAAAATGGGCTAAACATTCAAAAGCCCAACTTGGGCGCCCGACAGTGCA
>NW_012193410.1:1816450-1868964 GCF_000504015.1 Erythranthe guttata
TTTTTTTTTATTCTATCTCTTCAGCTACATATACAATCTCGATATATATATATATATATATATATATATATATATATATATATATATATATATATATATATATATATATATATATATATATATATATATATATATATATATATATACACTACTTTTATATATGTTAGCCCCTTTGTCCTAAAAATTACGCTTCTTATACGACTTCGATTCGACCTTAAAAACATCAATCTTCTGTAATAATCACAACCTTCACAAATTAATTAAGGTGGTTCAAATTGTAGAACCACAAACATATATATTTCATGTGAGGACAACAAAACATGTCGGTCGAGATCAATTAATTTACAATAGAAACAGCAGCCGTTAATTAGGACTACTAATTTCGAACAAGCGTAAGCCCTCGAAATCATAAGCGTATACATAAATATGTATACAGTATACACATATACATAGCTAAGAATCGTGGGCGAGCAGATTGATCGATAACGGCGGAGAAGCCCGTGTTTTGCATGGCGAAGACGAACGAACGCTAAGCAGAGAAGATCTGCAGAGTGGGCAGGTGAATCGGCATCGGTCGAGCCATTTTTCGAGGCATTCCATGTGGAAAACGTGGCCACATCTGGGCAGTTTGTTGACAGTGTCTTCTCTGAGGAATTCCATCAAACAGATGGAGCACACTTCTTCAGTGGAGCTATGTTCGAGTTCTTGAAATTGGGAGAGTGGGAGATTGAGCTCCCAATCTGGTTGACAATGGCTGATGCTTTGATCTGCTGCTGCTGATAATTGGTGGTGTGGGTCAACCAGGAAGATGAAGAATCTTGAAATTGACTGTGTTATTTGGAGGAATGGGATGCGTATGAACGTGTAGAAAATGAATGTAATAGTGGATAGATTGTTTTCTGCGTATAGACAAATCATGTTTCTTTGTGTGTATGTTTGTGTGTGTGTGTGTGTGTGTGTGTGAAATTTGAATACAGTGGTTTAGAGTGAGAGAGAGAGATGAGAGAGAGAGAGAGAGAGAGATGAGAGATGGAGTTGTGTTTATAGAGAGAGAGAGAGAGAGAAATGGGAATCGTGGTTAATAAGTCAACTGCTATTACTTAGTTTCTTGATTATTTAATTAATTATTGGTTTGGCTAATTCTAGTTAAGCTTTTGACTTTTTTAGGGTTCTTACTCTCTATATACATTATCAAATATTGTTGATAAATAAATAAATAAATAAATTTAGTGTAGTTCAGTAGTTTGTGAGCTATTATATGAAAGTGTAAATTATCTAGTGGTTTTGCGGAAAAACTTGGGAGTTGAGTGTGCAACAACACTAAATATCCCGGGAAGAAAAAAGAAGAAGCAGTCGGGTGTGAAAAAATCAATTACGATTCGTTCTAAAAGGATTCGAAAAAATTAGAAATTTGAATTTCACATCAGATGGAATTCAGAATTTCTATTGTTTAGTGTGTTATAATATAAAATTTATAATAATGTGGAAATTATCAGGTGGTTTTGCGGGAAAAAAACTTGAGAGTTGAATGTGCAACGACAATATAAATTCCTCAAAAATAAATTCGTGTGTGAAAAAGTCAATTACAATTTGTTCTAAAAAGATTCGGAAATTTTGAATTTCCAAAATTGTTCGTAATCAAAAGTTTTTCGCATCAAAGTCGGTGGAATTCAAAAATTTTATTTTTGAATGTCCTATAATATAAAATTGATAATAATATCTGAAGAAAGAAATTGCATTCTCCGAAATATTAAAAAAATATATTTAAAATCGGAATCCAAAATTTGATATGTATTTCTAAAAAAATGATATGTATTTCTAAAAAAAAAAAAAAAAAAAAAAACTTAATTAAATATAGGGGTGGAATATTAAATATGTACACGAAATGGGGTGATTCCGCCGACTTTATAAAATCTTGTGGTGGTGGTGGTGGTGGTGGAGGGTCGGCGCCGACCCCACATTCCCGCCGGTCCTTTTCTCTGTGCCTGAATATAATATTTAGGTCGTACTATTTGCACATAGTTTCAAGCATTACTTTAATCAATATTATTTATTTTCATTATTTTTTATTTATTTTATGAGGTCTATAAATACGAAATGGGGTTTTTTTTGGTAATACATACATAGTAACTTTTAATTTTTTATTTTTTAATAGAGAAATATAATAAATATATTAGTCAAAATTGGTAAAATAATTGTCCCCTAATTCAAAAATATTATTTAAATAATTATGAATGTTGGGATATTCAACTCTTTAATTAGATGCATTTCTCCAATCCTTAAAATTGGATCAAGATTTACCACACGTGGTTAAGATACTCTCTTTGACTTCTATAATAAAATAAATTAGTTTTATACTTTTATTGCAATATTCATGCACCGAGTTCAATTTATGTTCACCTCTGATATACGTAATTGGGCCGACTCAATGGGCCCTCAATTTATCTAATAATTGTGTCCGTTATACGAAAGTCCAATTGGACCCGCTACACAAAAGTCCACACCTTCATAAATAAGGCTTGGGCCCAACAATGTAAACTCAACCTAATCAACGAAACGTAAATATAGATTTTTACTCATTTGTTAAGGTACGTTCTACTATTCATAAGTATTCTAGAGTTCTTATTCTCTCTACCATCTCCACGACCCATACATCTGACTTGAGCGTCGGAGGAGTTTCCCCCGGATCAACCCCCGGCTTAGTTGACGTGTGTTAATTTCGCAGGGACCTCAGGATCATCAAATTGGCAAGCTACTGATCCGTTTTGCTCTCCTAACTCGTTTACCACACTATCCTAGGTGATCTAAGTAATTAGCATCATCAACCTCCATTTCTAACTTAATACTTATGTAACAAGCACACTGAAATGGTGACACGCGGAAAGGGACACGGGAAATAGCATATAAAAAATATAGATACGCAGTAAGTTGAAGTTTCCGTGTTAGCTTAATACAAATTTCAGATATTTTTCTCTCATTTTTATGGATTTCAAACCGTATCCGTGTGGAAACAGATTATATCAGAGGGGGAAAAAACGACCCAAGGAAGAAAATTGATGAGCAAAGATTTAGAATCATGTCTAGTATCGGCAATCTAACGTCGTCTAAACTCCTTAAAGTATATTTTTGCCATTTCAAAAAAAAATTAAAAAAATAAAATAAAATCATATCAATTCGGTTGCTCGAAAGCTCAGATGTAGAATTCATAAATTGGGTTGTTCTCAAAACTGCGACATCTACCAGAATCAGGTTTTCACTTGCTTTGTTTGAGGAAGGTAAAATATCGAATAAATATTTGGTTAAAATATAAAATAAATATATTTTATCAATATATCTATATATATAATAGTTTTATAATTAATATGAAGAAAAATAGCCCATACTACAATTGGGTCAAATGGCATTGCGGAATCTTGCTTCGCAACCCATATTACGAAATAAGATCAGCCCAATAAAAACAAAATGGTCTTATAAATTGTGTAAACTACAAACACCTCCCTGAAGTAAGGTCTATTAATGAAACAAAACCTTGTTGTTCCATAATTACATCTACCGCCTTGACATTTGTAAATTTCTTACATTTACAACCTTTTGCAGGGAGGTGGATGTAAGAAATATACTACTGTCGGGGTCTGGATGTAATTTATAAAAACTGAGGGGTTTTTCATATAAATTATTTATAACATATTACAATGGATGGTATAATATATTTAAATATAGGGTAAATTACAACCAACCCCTGAGGTATGGTCAATTTACGAAAAAACTCATCTTGTTTGGATAATTACATCTACCCCCTCAACTATGATTTTTTCTTACATCTCCACCCTTATGGTGCCAAATTTAACATAATCATCTAGATTTCGTGGAATGTGCTCTAATTTGTACTCGTTTTGTGCAAAAATACAATTTCTGATGCACCACAATATGATATATAGTTATATACAAGCCAAAAGACACATATTATGATCATCTTGCTTCAAAATGTAGAGTTCGAATGGGATAAAATAGGTACAAAAGTGATAATAGTCTATATAATCTCAAAGATTCCACTAAATTTGAAACCACAAGGGTGGACGTGTAAAAAGATTTATAGTTGAGGGGTGATTGTAATTACCCAAACAAGAGGGTTTTTTTCGTAATTTGACCATACCTCAGTGGTGGTTGTAATTTACCCTTAAATATATCATGTAATTCTCACTTAATTTGTGGAACTTTTCATATAAATTATTTTTTTCAAAAAATATAATTATTATATATGTGCTTTTTTTTAGTCCCTTTAATTTGTTGAATTTGAGTCAGTTTTTCTGTGTTAATAATTTTGACTACTTATTTATTATCGAAAATAAATAATCATTATTCCTAATTTTATCCAACAGAGAATGTATGACAGATGCTGCGTAACAAATAATAGAAAAATAATCAAACAGATGGAATCTTCATACTTGGAAGCACAACTGAACTAATTAACTAAATTACTAATTAATTATATATAATAATTATATTACTCTCTAGAGCATAATTAACAGTCAACAAAAATAAACTAATCAATAATATAATATTTATATAATATAGACTAGAGTCCTCGTATAAACTTTGTTTGCTAGCTCGTGCTCACACGTTTGAATGAAGCTCCTAAAATCTTACCCAAGAAAATTAAAAATAAATAATAAAATAAAAATTGCTGTCTAAATTAATTAAACATGGTTTCCACAAACAATCTAATTCAATTTCCTATTTATAAGTTTTTCATTACTACTTTGATCTCAGTCCTCAGCCATGGCAATTAATAATCCATCGTCTCTATTCATACTTTCATGGCTGTTGGCCTATTGCATTTTAACATATAGTGCAAATGCATCATCGAAAACTTCGAACAAAACATCGACAACAACTTACCCTCGTTCAAGCAGCAAATTGATGAACCAAATCGACTCGTGCTGGAGATCAAACCCTAATTGGGCCTCAAACCGTCAAGCCCTAGCCGATTGCGCAATCGGGTTCGGTTCCAGTGCGACGGGCGGGAAATACGGACCCATATACATCGTGACCGATCCATCAGACGATCCGATAAACCCCAAACCAGGTACGCTCAGATACGGGGCAATCCAGACCCAGCCACTCTGGATCACTTTCCAGGGCGACATGTCTATAACTCTCGAGAACGAGCTCATGGTCAACAGTTACAAGACCATAGATGGTAGAGGTGCTAGGGTTGAGATATCCAACGGGCCGTGTATTAGTATAGATGGTGTTAATCATGTGATAATCCATGGGATTAGCATTCACGATTGCAAGCCGGGTAGGCCTGGCATGGTCCGGAGCAGTCCGGACCATGTGGGCCACAGACTCGGCTGCGATGGAGATGCGATATCCATATTCTCATCGTCCAATGTGTGGGTTGACCATTGCTATCTGGCACGTGCCGCTGATGGCCTGGTCGATGTCACGCATGGGTCGAATTTCGTGACGGTTTCCAATAATTACTTCACTCAACACGACAAGGTACGTTAACTAATAGGGTGGACTCCAGCCCACTCTCGATTTTATTTTCCAATAGTTTATTAAATCGATTTTATTTATTTATTTATTATTATTATTATTTGCAGGTGATGTTATTAGGGCATAATGATGCATTTACAGCTGACAAAAGCATGAAAGTGACAGTAGTTTTTAACCACTTTGGCCCTCGATTGGTCCAAAGACTCCCAAGGTGATTTATAATAAATAAATTGGAATTAATTGAATTAAAATAATTCGAGTAAATGTATATTTATTATATACATACTATATTATTTATAATAAAGTATGTAATTAATTAGACGGATTAATTATGTGGCGGCGCAGGGTAAGACACGGATACGCACATGTTGCTAACAATAAATATGACCAGTGGCTAATGTACGCCATTGGTGGCAGCGCCGATCCAACCATACTTAGCGAAAATAACTACTTTCTTGCTTCCAATGATGCTACTGCTAAACAGGTAATTAATTAATTAAGCCATGACAAATTATTTAATAATTAAACAATAATCATTGAGAAAGTGTATGTGAATAATTTTTAAATTTTTTTTTCCGGCAGGTTACGAAAAGGGAGACAACTCCGAATGGTTGGAAGAGCTGGAAATGGAGATCGACGGGAGACATATTTCTAAACGGGGCTTATTTTGTACCGTCCGGCTACGGAAGTACCGCTCCGAATTATTTAAAATCGCAATCTTTTGTTGCTGCGTCCGCATCCTTTGTTCCCGCCTTAACATCCGATGCTGGACCTCTCTTTTGTTTACCTCGACAACAATGTTGATAATCTTGTTCGCTCGTTGAGTCGACTCACTGTTTCGTAATCTAATGTTTTTTCTTTTTAAATTCCTTACACTATTTTTTTCGGAATTTTTTTATTTTTGGATTGAGTATCGTTTGTTGTTTTGCTCATTCTTACGTGTTATTGTTTTCATTTGCGCAATGCCAAGACTTTCTTTTCTAGGTTTCTTTTAACATCCTTCTAGGAAATTAAGCATGTACAGTTAAATTTCTATAAACTATTAGATTTTGAGATTTGTAGAATATTAAATAATCAACATATCGATTAATGAATATTTTATTTATAGGTATTGATTTATCAAACTATTATTTGTTTTTAACAAATATATTTTTCAATTTTTATACATATAATAGTTAATTGATGTTTTTAATGAAATATTAAGTAACAATTTATTCATTTTTTATAGTCTTGATAAATTAATTGTAAATGTATAGTGTATTAACTATTAACAATTTATTTAGCATATTAGTATTAATATTCGCATTAGAATTAATATTAGCACTAGCATTTAGCATTAACATTTGTATTACCATTAGCATTATAATTAGTATTGGACTATGATTATATTATTATTAGCATTCGCATTAGTATTAGCGTTGACATTAGCATTAGCATATTAGAATTAGTATCAATATTAAGATTAACATTAGCATATGAGAATTAGAATTAGCATTAGTATAATAGGATTATGATCAATACTAGCATTAGTATTAGTATTAGGATTAGTATTATAATTAGTATCAGAAATATGATTATGATTAGTAACAATATTAAGATTAAAATTAAAATTAAGATTATAATTATGATTAAGATTATAACTATGATATTAATATTGGCATTAGAATTAAGATAATGATTAGGGTCAAGATTATGATTATTAGAATTTGGATTAGAATTAGCATTAACGTTAGTACATTAGGATTATGATTGTCATTGTCATTAGCATTAGCATATTAGAATTAACGTTAGCATAGCATTAACATTAGCATTGGTGTATTAGTATTAACATTATCATTAACATATCAATATTAAGATCCGCATCAGCACTAGCATTAACGTAATGTTTTCTCTTGTCAGCAAAATCGGTTTGTCGGGTAGGTAATTGGTCGATAGTTACCCGACCCGACCCATGTTCATCCTCAAGTATCAACATTAGAATTAGCACATAAGAATTAACATTAGCATATGAGTATTAATATTAGTATTAGTATTAGTATTAGTATTAGTATTAGTATTAGTATTAGTATTAGTATTAGTATTAGTATTACTATTACTATTAGTATTAGTATCGGTATCAGTATCGGTATCGGTATCAGTATCGGTATCTGTATGAGCAGTAACAATAACAATATACAATATAATATGAGTAACACTATCAGTAACAGTAACAGTATTAGTATTACTATTATTATTAGTATTAGTATTAATATTAGTAGTACACAATTTTGCTATTTGAGTTTTCAATTGAAATTTTTGACCGGTATGGTTATACAAGTTAAATCAAAAAACGTATTGTCTGTTTTTGTGTAACTTTTATTATTCGATACTTTTCTATTTATTGCTTAGTTTGGTTTACTTGATTATCTGAAACAAACGACTCCGTCATTTTATTTACTTTCCATTTATTTTGTATTGCATATCCGATTTTTTTAATTTGAGTACTTTTTTTCAATCAAATATTTTAATTCCAGAAATTATCTCCGTGCATCGCACGGGTGTATTACGTATTTTATATTGTAGAATGAAAAAATGTAATTTTTCAATTTTTGATGTATTCAATTCGAAAATTTCTGATTATGCAATAATTTTTCGTTTTGAATTTTTTCGATGAAAAAATATGGGTGTCGAACTAAATGACCCAAATGTAGTAGAAGTAGAGAATTGGGCCCAATGTGCACAAAATATTTGATGATTATTAAATTACTAATTAAGAGACTACTACAATGGGCCGAATCCAAATCATTTAAAAAAAAAAGAAAGAAAAAAAAACCATCAATTTGGTAAGAATTTCGAATAAGTATTCGATAATGTTGAACGTCGATCTTGATCATACAACTTGTGGTGGAGTATAGTGTAGCTGATTGGAGCAAAGCTAATGACTAATCATGAACTTTGTTGAGCCCGAGCTAAGGTAAACTAAGCTGGAACAACAAGATATAACAACATCGAGAAATTTAAAAGACTGAATCGATCTATCGACACAGTTGAAAACAGTTACAAAAGGCATGTTATGCATGTAATGCACGTGTAGCACATTGTGTTGTTGTACATCCAATTAGAAGCAAGAGAGAAACGATCGAGAGAGTACAAAGAGAAAGCTTGAGAGGTAGAATCGAGCGGAAAGAATTCAATCCTACATATTTTGCCTGAGAGATAGTACTGAAACACTATAAATTTGTTATTCTTTATTCTGTCTTTAGAAACGCCGTTTTTAGGGTTTTATGTCTGCTTTGATATCTCAGCGCGTTTGCAAGGTGTTTATGTTATTGTCTAGCTCGTTTTTTCTTGAGTTGTTTGACATAGAAACTAGATCGATTTCACTACAAATAAATAAATATAAATTACAATGTGAACACATCTTCCTCATTTATTGCATTTTAGAGGAAATTGGGATCTCTGGCTCATAAATTTCTTTTTAGTAATGTTTGGTCGTGCTAGGAAAATAAGACAAACGTGTTCTTATTTGATTGAGACGTGCCAAATTGCCAATCAATCCAAAATTCGATTTTGATAAATAATCCAAAATTCAACTTTACAGTTTCGGATTGAAATCAAATGTCATTTCACACCAATTTTCAAAATTGATACTACTCTTATTTCAAAATACTCCATAGTTTAAACCTTTTTCCACAACTACTAAGAAAATTATTAAACATATTTTCCCTAAGCTGTACGAAATTTCTTGCACATTTAAAATCGTTAGTTGCACCGATTTAGATACCAGAAAGTCAGAAATCGTATTAATGTATTAATAGTGTCGATTGTGATCGTCTCGACTATATATTATCTTTAAAAATTGAATTGTATACAGTTAGGAAGTCTATTATCACGCATTAATTTGATGTGAGCTACCTATTATTTGACATATGATATATTAAGAGTTAGGTATTAAAAAAAAGTTAAATTAAATTTCAAGTCAATGACTTGAACAATTTGAGTTCCCCACATGAAGCATGGGAAATTAATAAGAAATATTGCTGGATTTGAATCTGATTCAATTTTTTCTCTGTACACATTGATTGATGATTCTTGATAATAATTAAATGAATTTGGTACTCAATTTGGCACCTTGGTAACTAGCACCCACGTCTATAATTAATATTCCAACTTATTTCCTTTTTGGAAATATCATAATCATCGATTCAATCAATTCAATGCTGAAAATAGGGATGACAATTTAACCCGTTTCATCGGGTATCCGCCCCGCCTCGGATTCACTAGGTAATCCATGTCCCGTTAACTAAAAGGATGGGTATAAGTTTTGAAAATATCACCCGTAGCGGGTATGGGTTTTTGTATTATAAAATAAAGTAAATTACAACCACTCCTTAGGTATGATAAAATTACAAAAATCCCTTCCTGTTTGGGTAATTACAACAACTCATCAGCTATAAATTTTCTTACACATCCACCCTTGCGGTTTCAAATTTAGTGGAATCTTCTTGATTATATGGAGTATTACCCGTTTTATCTCATTCGAGCTCTACATTTTGAAGTAAGATGATCATAAGATGTGTTTTTTGGCTTGTATACAATAGAACCTCGATAAATTAATACCCGATAAATTAAATTATCTCGCTTAAGTAATAAATTTTCCCGGTCCCGACTCGGGGACAACTTGCTAAATTAATAATTCGCTAAATTTATAAGATAATACACATTCGAAAAATTTAAGAAGCCACATATAATATATAAATTAATAATCCATAAAAATAATTCTTAAATTACTTGGTATAGTACATATTTAATAGATCTATGAAAGCGTAATACAATATAATTTAATTGTTGTTTGTTTCTTCTTGAAGTTCACATTACCATCAATCTCGTCCCTCACTTTTCTTAACATGGTTAGAACTTTCGATATTGTTTTGTCATAACACAACATAAAATCGTTCTATACCATTGTTGCTTTAAGAGCTTCCGTTCGTGAAAAGGGCTCTACAATGCATTGATCTAATGGTACAATGAATAATATACACGTAAAAAAAATTAAAAAAATATATATTTATTGAAAATAATAATAAAAGTAATTTCATATAAATTAATAATTATTAATTTATCGATAAGTTAATATTTCGCTAAATTAATGAAATATTGATGGTCCCAACAGTATTAATTTATAGATGTTTAACTGTATATCAGATTGTGGTGCATCAGAAACTGTATTTTTACACAAAACGAGTACAAACTAGAGCACATTTCACGGAATCTAGATGATTATGTTGAATTTGACACCATAAGGGTGGAGGTGTAAGAAGATTCATAGTCGACGGGCAGATGTAATTAGCCAAACAAGAGGGGGATTTCGTAATTTGATGTTGTAATTTACCCAAAATGTATAAATCAAAAATTAATTTCATAAAATACTCCCAAAATTGAAGGCCTTGTAAGAAAATAAATAGAAAGTGGAGGGTCTCTCAAATAAAAAAAAAAAAAAAAAAAAAACCAGCTAGTCGTAATTAAATAAATAAATAAATCAATATTATAATCAAAGTATCTCTCAAATTAATTATTTTGATTTCAACGCTTATATACAAAAAAATTCTACGTCGTAGAAGTAAGCCACGTGGTCGGTGTATGTTGGTCAGAGAAAATCTCAGTCAACTCTCAATTTGTCCACAAACGCGATTTTAGTGTTCATTTGTTTACTTTGTCTCTGACTTTGTTGCCTGCTTTGTTGACCTTGTCGCCATTTTTTGCTCTTCTCTTCCTAATGGAGTAATAAAAGAGTTGATTTTCTCAATTTTTACTTAATAATTGTGATTAGTGAGTAATTAGAGGATTAATAGAAAGATTAGTTGTTGGACAAAGAAAAGCGTGCTGGGGTCATGGTGTTGACCATTATTTGATCAAAACATGTTTTCTTAGAAATTTGGGAAAGAAAAGTTTTTGTCTTTCATGTTTGACATGGGAGCCACACAATCAAGAATAGGTATCATCTATAATATATATATATATATATATATATATATATATATATATATATATATATATATATATATATATATATATTTGTGTGTCGACTATAATTAATTCTTGATAAATTGATTAGAGTAGGATTGTGAACGAGCCGAGCTTCCCAGAATTTCCAGGCTCAAGCTCAAGTTTGTGTCCACGAGCTCATCGAGCTTTTATTTTCTAGGCTCAAGCTCAAGCGGATTTATCGAGCTCTAGTTTAGCTCATTTTGTTAATTTTTATTTTTTTTCTAATTTTTATATTAATATTACTTTATTTCATTAGTATAAATTATTTATCTAACTATAAAAATAAAAATAAGTTATAGAAATATATTTTTCGAGCTTTTTATCGAGTCGGCTCATCGAGATCACGAGCCGGCTTAGCTCATTTACCACCCCTAGATTGGAGGATCGAATTCTGGTCCTTAGATATTGCAACTTTTTTGGGTAATAAATGAACCTGCAGCCAATAATAGAGGTGCATTGTGTAAACATACATACTCGTATAATAGTTTGCATGCAAATTATACGAGATACGTAAATCACACTAAGCTAATCATGTGTAACAAACTCGATCTAGCAACTGTTGCCAAGAAAATTCGAACCTGGATCAATTAACACAAGTTCACTTTTTTCCAATCGCTAGGGATTTATTGCGCTCTTTTTACTCTACTAAATTACTAATGAGGCGTCTTATGACTGTAATTATACTTTATTATTGGATTATGCCGACAAATATCGAATATACCGATATATATATTCCATTTAATTACGTCCATTTATTCAGTAGTTGGGAATTAATTAGAGTAAAGAAAATTTTGGGAGATGTATTAGTACATGCTTACTAGTCAGTAGTGATAACGATGTGAGTTTATGACAGCCTTTGAGAAGTTCACGCGTAGTCCATTTGTCTAAGTCATTGACCAATAATACACCATATTTTTTTATTATTTATTATACTTAAAATTAAACCTTATTCTGTAAGAAAAATATAATTTTATTCGATTTTATTTTCAGATCCCAATTAGAGAATAAGAAATCAAAAAAAATATATTTAAATTTGGTGATATAATAAAATAATTTTCTTTAATACATCATTAAATTAATTTATGCAATTTGCCCATCTATTTACATAGAGTCTTTCAAATTATAATTAGTGGTAATAACATTTAATTCACAAGAGAAATAAATGTTGGACCATACTTTTTTTATATGTGTGGAGTCAAGAAGTATGGTCCAAAAAGTCTATGCAAATGGCCAAGGCTAACATGTATCTTATTCTTCCCACTTGCTTATCTAGTAACCGTCACAGTCAACTCTCAATCAAAACCCGTTCACAAATATCTCGTTATTACGTGGTAGTTAGATGCTACATTCAGTTATATACACGGAGTATACATTAATCGCAGATCTATACATAACTACACACGCATTCGTGTATATGTTTGCTTCGTGAATGGTTAATTTACGGTTGAAATCCACCTGATGAAAATGACGAGGTGTCTGGTGTATGACTAGGTTTTATTCGATTATTAAATTATGAACAATATTTATGTTGGAAATATTAATATTAAATGATACATTTTATTAAATATGAGTTCGAATTCCACTGCCATCTATTTCAAATATTTCAAGTGTAGAGCTTATGTACAATTGGATTGATTTTTAGTTTTTAGAAACTCGAAAAGTCTGGTTCAGCCAGCTTTTATATATTTTTATAATTTAGTAAATTATATAAATAATTCACAATATATTTATGAGAAAAAAAATGAATAATAGTAGAAATCGACTATTTCCAAACTAATTACCGTAGCTTACTATTTTTTTTTTCTAATTATAATAAAAATATATTTATAGAGTAATAATCTAATCAATATATATATTCGTGTGAGTGATTAAACAAGTAAACATTAAACAATAGATTTGCCGTCAAAATTCGTTGACTTCCTCAATGGTTTGTCTATCTCTCTTTCCTCTTCATTTTCATCACGTGGAACGCGCCGCATACCTAGCGACGGTGGATTTTTTACTTTAAGCAATTCGCCGGCCCAACCCGACCCGACCCACTTACCCGCCCAAATACAAATATCTTCTCTCTCTTCGAACGGGTCAAACTCAGTCTCATTTCCGTCACGAATTTCTCAAAAGTCTAAGATATGGGGCCAATGCCAGCTGGCATACCCCACGCTGACGCACCACCTCACGTCATCTCTATCCTTAAAACCCTTTCACCTAGTAAATTTTTAAAAAATAATTAATTTTCATTTCTATTTAATTATTAATTTCCGGATAAATAAATAGAATAAATAAAACTAAAGGAATTGCATGCAGCCACATATGTGTATATATAGGCTCGTTCGTTGCATTTGTAACAGACTTTCTTTCTTACACTCTCTTTCACGCCCGTTTAATTTTAACCCTCCATTCTTTCTTCCCTTAAATAAACCAAAATAAATAAAATAAATAAATAAATTCAGAGCCTAATAATTTAGATCTTCTTCGTTTTCTTGATCTTATTTATGGACAAAGGCTGGTGTCTAACCCTCGAAAACTCCGACCAATCCCGGTTTTTCTGCAACAACAAATCGAATTTCGGGTTGTTTAGTACTTCGACTTCAAGTCCGACGTTGATTAATAATAACAATCATCGGAACAATTACGGAAGTACCCTCAACATGTTTCCGGTCATGAATTCTAGCGGTGGCGACGAGCATCATCCCCCACCTCCGGTGGCGGCGGCGGTTCGTGGGGAAGTGGACTTTTTCTCCGATAAGAAGATGCCGTTCGATAACGATCGTCAAGTTCATAATAATACCCTAGTCAAGAAGGAAATCCATTCTTTTGCTCAAGTAAACGTGAGTTTGCTTGTTAGAAGAACTTATAATTAACTTTAATTTTTTATTTATTATATTATATTTTTTACTATAAATTATATTGATTTGTTTTCGTTCAATTGACATTTTAATGTGTGTGTTTAGACTGGTTTGCAACTTTTGACTGCCAACACCGGGAGCGATCAATCCACGGTGGACGACGGGGTTTCCTCCGGTGTCGAAGATATGCGTGCCAAAATCGAGGTAATTACGTAATTTAAAGAACTATTCAACAATATAGGGTTTTGATAATTATATGCAATTTTCTTTTTCTTTTTTTTTTTTTTTTTTTGACGAATTATATGCAATTTTCATGATATATAATAATAGCTTGGACAACTTCAAGTTGAGTTAGAAAGAATGAATGGTGAGAACCAGAGGTTAAGAGGGATGCTAACTCAGGTTAGCACTAACTACACCTCACTTCAGATGCACCTCGTGACCATGATGCAAAAGCAGCAAAATCCAACCACACAACTTAACCATGATCAGCAGCAGGTACTAATTAATTAATTAATTAATTAATTAATTAATTAAATTAAATTAGCCTTGAATTAATTATAAGTTCCTTAGTAATTAATTAATATTCAATATAATCTTCAGATTGTTGTTAGAGAACACGAAATAAAGAAACACGAAGATGGAGGATTGTTAGTTCCACGGCAATTCTTCGATTTGTCGAATCGAATATTATCCGATGAACGATCTGATTCTTCTTCAGAAGAACGAACGATTTCAATTGCCGAATCGCCTAATAGGATTGACCGAGAGGATCAAAACCGAGAATATTCCCCTAATAAGGCTCCCAAATTGGACCACGCTAAACCCGTTGAACAATCGACCGAGGCCACCATGCGAAAGGCTCGTGTCTCCGTTCGAGCGAGATCCGAAGCTCCCATGGTAATTAATTAATTACTAACTGAATAATTATACGCATTAATTGCATTCAACATCCCTGTATTATATCGAATTGCTAAAAACACTCCATATTATAATAAATATTAGTAATTATTTCCCCTTTTACTTAATTTTATTAGCAATTTACCGCTTAAAAATGCATCATTTAGGAGGTTGTGTTCTAAAAAAAAGGCTTCATAGTTCATAATGGGTTTTTGCTAATATTTCTAATTAGGGGGGTTTTGTTGGCAATTTCACATAACATAGGGGAGTTGAATGAAATAAACTTATAATTTATTTATTTATTATTATTTTTTTTTTAATTGTGAAGATTTCGGATGGATGTCAATGGCGGAAATACGGGCAAAAGATGGCGAAGGGGAATCCATGCCCACGTGCGTATTACAGGTGTACGATGGCGGTTGGTTGTCCGGTTCGGAAGCAGGTTCAGAGGTGCGCGGAGGATCGGACAATCCTAACCACAACCTACGAAGGGAACCACAACCACCCGCTGCCGCCGGCGGCCATGGCGATGGCGGCCACCACCTCCTCCGCCGCGAACATGCTCCTCTCCGGCTCGATGTCGAGCGCCGACGGGTTTATGAACCCGAATTTCCTGACGAGAACGATTCTCCCGTGCTCGTCCAACGTGGCAACCATCTCGGCTTCCGCGCCGTTCCCGACAATCACGCTGGATCTCACCCAGAGCCCGAACCCGTTGCAGTTCCAACGACCCGGCCCGCAATTCCAGATCCCTTTTGCTATTCCGAATAACCCGAACCCGAACCCGAACATGTTGATTCCTCAAGATATGTACAACCAATCCAAGTTTTCGGGTCTGCATATGCCTCAGACGACGTCGTATGCCGACACCGTCAGTGCGATAACCGCCGATCCGAATTTCACGGCGGCACTAGCGGCGGCGATCTCCTCCATTATCGGCGGAAATCAAGCTCAGGACAACGGCAACGCTAATCCCAACTTAAATAATACAACTGACGGCAACAACAAGAACCAGTAGGGATTTGCATATATATATGTAATAGATATTCTTCTTCTAGATTGTTTGTTCATTTTTGAGGTGGAATTATCAACATGCATGTTCATAATATATATATATATATATATATATATATATATGTTACATTCTTTGTTATAATGTTGTTGTGGAAATTTAATTTTAATATATCGATTCGTATTTATTTATCCTTGAACTTGAAGTTACAATTAATTCATCATGCATATTTATCTAGCAATTTATTTTGCCAAATTTCAACGTGAGAAATGTTGTTTCAGTTGTAATAATACCGTTTCGAATTCATACGTGATTTTGACGATTTTGGGTTTGAATTTGGTTAAATTCATAACACATTAATTTGTATTTTTTTAAGTTAGCTCACTAATCCAACTTGAATCATTAATATTCGATGTCGGGTGAGAAATATATGAATAAATTAATAAATGTTGCCCGCAGTTTTCGTGTTTTGAATTTAGCCAAAGTTAGAGTAGAAAAGAAGAGTCAGAATCACGTTCAAAATCAATACTATCTTACTCAAAATTGAAACGACATTACACATAATTACACACACACACACCCATGTGTATATGTACTTAGTGAATGATTATTTAATCAAATCTAAGGTTGAAATTCACTCGATATAAATAAGTAAGTGTAACATCTAACTCTCTAGGGGTATGAACGAGCCGAGCTCGCCTCTTTTGGCAGGCTTGAGCTCGACCTCGAGTCTATTTTGTCGAGCTCGACCTCGAGCTCTAGCTCGTCGAATTCCTTCATTTTTGCTCGAGCTCGAGCTCGTTTCTATTTTGTCGAGCTCGAGCTCGAAGCCAAGCTCATTTTGTTGTTGTTGTTGTTTTTTTTTTTCTTATATCTTTTTAATTATTTTATTATTATTAAAAATGATTTTAAAAAAATTACAAAATAAACACTAAATTGTAATTATATACATTTTTTTAATATTTTATTGTTACTTATTTCTATAATATTTTATATTATTATACATTGTTTAAATAAAAAATAATAAATAAGCTCACGAGTCGATTCGTGAGCTCACGAACAACTAAAAACTGTCTAGAGTTTGAGCTCGAATAACTCGAGTCCAGGTTCAATGTTTTTTCGAGTCGACTCGGCTCGTTACCACCCCTATAACTCTCCGATTTTAGAGTATTCGTCCAAATAATGGGAAAACAACAAAAGAAATTAAAGGTTAGCATTAGACAATTATGGAATTGTAGTAAATGATATATGGAGGACCAATCGTGAAACAGTGAGACGTTTGAAAAGTTATGTACTTTAATTGGTCCAGGTCAACAACTACGGCCATTATTTGTTTGACACGTCAATAATGATAATACTTCAAAATTTCCGAAAAGGACTTGTCTGCAATTTCTTTATTTTTTTCAGCCCAATAATTAATGTCAGACAATCAAGGTGTTACACTGATAATAACATTTCATATTTTTACCATATTTAGTAAAATATTTAATAATTGTTTTTAACGGCTAAGTGAGATACGTTATTGACTTTATTGCCACAGATGTCGTCATGAAAATTGAAGTGCAACCAATCAACATGTGCTTTAGATACTTGTACTTTACCAATCAACAGATTCTTTTTTATTTTTATTTTTTTTATTCCTTTTTTTTAATAGTAATATTCCGAACGTGTAATAGAACTGCATCCACCGTACGATGTAATTACATTTTGATTGACTTTGGATTTGTCATTTCCAAATCCTCCATGTGAAATAGTTGACTCGGGATTAGATTTAGTTGAAAGATGCAACGTGTAACCTATATCGTTAAGTTTAGAGACGAATGGCAAATATTTTTTATGGGCCCACACCTAAGGTTTATATTGACAAGACTATAGAGGCACATAAAAATCAAGTTCAAGTAGACTAAGTCGCTAAAGTAGACCACAATATAAATAGTCAGGTCCAAGCTGACTCAAGTTAAGAGCTTTAAGCCTATGAGAATATATTTCTCCGTATAAACATTCGGATCCGTCACAATTAAAGTTACATAATTCATAACTCCTGAGCAGTCTGTTGAATTCTCTGATTTTTCTCACCATCTTGAGTTGACTTGATCATCGGAGGGTTTTCGCCGAACCAAGCTCCGACGCCCTTGTGACATAGGTAGTACAACCCACACAAGGAATCAAGAATGCTAGAGAGGAATTGCGAAACGTGACGTGGAATCGAACCACGTCTGTTTCTATTCATCATTAAAAAAATAATAATAAATAAAGAAAGAAAGAAAAAAAAGAAGAAGAGACAATCTTATGCTTGGGCCTTAACTTTCAATTAACTAATTGATGGACAACAAAATTTTCTATTTTGAGACTTTAAAATTCCATTGGCCCAATATGTAACCCAAAAACTACTGGGTTTTTACAATCATTTAGCCCATATATAATATATATCCATATCATAAATGAGAAAATCAATTTATATTTCAAGAAAATCTTTTTTTTTTTTTTTTTTTTTTTGCAACAAGACTTCAATTTCATTTGCTAGATTTTATTACAGGAAAACACTGCTTGTAATTTCCATTAAATACATAAACCATTAAATAAAATTGGTACATTCAATTAAATAAATATATAACAAAGTCAAACAAAATTTATAATCTATAATTAAATTCAAAAAAAAAATTGAAATAGAAAAAAAAAAAAAAAAAAAGGATTAAAAAAGGCTCACACAAAGCACGAACCTCGTAAAAGACGCAAAAAACCAAAAGTGCTGTTGTTGCGTGTTACGCCACCTCTCATACTTTCCCGACACGTAAGCAATCAGTTACAAGAGCTGCATTATGCTCCCCTCACATAAAACGCCGTCGTTTTCCTAAATTCCAATTTCCACCGTTGGATTGAATGCAGTGACGATTGAGATCTAACGGTGCATCGTAATCCCATGGTCCGCGACGTAACCCACCACCACCCTGCGTAACCTTTGCTTACACTTTTCCAGCGTCCCCACCAGAACGAGCATCTCGTGAAAGGAACAATATCCAACGGCTGGTATTAAGAAGTCCATTTAATCAACGGCTGGGATTTATTTTGAAGAAAGCTGATCTCATAATAAATGTTGGTTTTTTTCTCTTCTATTTATACACACTGGGCACTGAGGCTGATAATCCCAACCCAAAGCTTTCTCTCAATTCCGTTTAATCTTTTCTCTCAACTTTTTTGGTGAGTTGTAATTAATTTCTCGTAATTAATTTTTGTTGAGTAGTAATTAATTGAAAATATCTCTTGTTTAATGCGTGCGTGATTGTGTTTTTTTAATGGCAGATTTTTTCTGAATTGCATTGGTGAATGTTCTGAGCTTGGATTATTTTTTATTTTTTATTTGCATTTAATTTTATATTTGCTTGTGATGATTAAGTTTCCCTCTGATTCTGTTTGCATTGTGATATTAGGAATTGTGATTTATGATGTTTATGATTGTTGTTAATTGCGGTTTATGTTTTGTTCAGGTTGATTTTATACTTAGGTTGAATTATGATTATTTTTTTAAATATTTTTTGGTGTTGCATGTTATAAAAGAGGAAAATTAATTGTTATATGAGGAAAAAGCTGATGCATGAATTATATTCTCAAATAGTGGGAGTTTAAATCGAATCGGTTTTGAGTTGGTGTACATCATCCTTAATTGTGTTAACAATCGAATTGCTCGATTTTCGTGCAATTGATTCGATTTCAGGAGCTTAATTTTTATCGACTTAGTTCGATCCTATTTTATGTTATAAATATACGTATGATCACTACAGGGGGAGCTAATTGTATCAAATTTTGTGTGTCTATTTTTTGGGGTTGCGTTATTGCCGATTTTTAATGGACATGTTAATTCGATGTTACAGGCACAATGGGAACTGTATTTAGAGCACTTGCGCTCGGCCTTTTTCTTTCGAGCCTATTGTTTTCGATTGCAATTTCAGAACCAGATGATGGGCTGATCCGGATCGGGCTGAAAAAGTTGAATTTGGACCAAAACAACCGGCTTGCCGCTAGGCTTGAGTCCAAAGAAGGAGAAGAATTGAGAGCTTCGATAAGGAGGTATAGTCCACGGGGTAAAACTGTAAATAATGCAGAGACTGATATTGTTGCGCTGAAGAATTATATGGATGCTCAGTACTTTGGAGAGATTGGTGTCGGAACACCACCTCAGAAATTCACCGTTATATTCGATACTGGTAGCTCCAATCTGTGGGTTCCTTCTACGAAATGCTATTTTTCCGTAAGTATTTTGACTGTCGCAAAAATTACTTTATTTTTGTCGATTAGATAAAGTAATAGTCAGAAGTTTGATGCGGTGAATCTTGATGCAGGTTTCGTGTTTCTTCCATACCAAATACAAGTCGAGCCAGTCGAGTACCTATAAAAAGAATGGTTCGTTTTCTTCCCTGTTTTTTTCACCTCTTGTATATTGTATGGATTTGAATTCTTGAAAGGAAAAAAAATCGATAATGTTTCTTGGATCATTATCGTTGCTTTGTGTACTATCGTGTATTATCAAGGGGTGATCGTAATTTCAAAGATGCGTATGGATTTTTCTAGAAAAAAAAAATGTAAAAAGACGTGAAATATTTGTATCGATTTGTTATTTTATTGTCAATTTTTTTTTTGAGTCTTTGGCATTGTCTGTACAGGAAAATCTGCCGCAATTCAATATGGAACTGGAGCTATCTCTGGATTTGTTAGTGAGGATAGCGTCAAAATTGGTGGTCTAGTGGTCAAGGATCAGGAATTTATCGAGGCAACAAGTGAACCAGGTGTCACATTTTTGGTTGCTAAGTTTGATGGCATATTGGGACTTGGTTTCAAAGAGATCTCCGTCGGAAATTCAACCCCTGTCTGGTACAAATTGAACCTCTTTTTTTGTGTAGATGCATTTGCATTTGCTCTTGTTTTCTAAGCATTACTACACTTGTACATCTTTGCAGGTACAACATGCTTAAGCAAGGTCTTATTAAGGAACCCGTGTTCTCATTTTGGCTCAACCGCAATGTGGGTGACGAACAAGGTGGTGAAATTGTCTTCGGTGGTTCCGATCCAAATCATTACAAGGGTCAACATACATATGTTCCCGTCACACAGAAAGGGTATTGGCAGGTAAGTCGTCAACATAATTTTTTGGCCCTATTAAAATTTACTCACCATTTTTTCTAACTTTTTTTATTATATATTTTTGTAAATAGTTTGAGATGGGTGATGTTCTAATTGACGGTAAAGAAAGTGGTATGTCATCTTTCATTGCTTTGTGCTGCATAATGTACTTAATTACAAGCAATATGATAATCTAACGCAATTGTGGTTTTTAGGTTATTGTAGTGGTGGATGCTCGGCAATTGCAGATTCCGGGACTTCTCTCTTAGCTGGCCCAACTGTATGTTTACCAAATTAAATTCCATTTGCTTTATTACCACAGATTTGTTTTAGAATATAATTCAAAAATTAACTAATTTCGATGATATACTTCGTTGTTTCTTGTCCTTGTGTTTGTAGACTGTGATCACCATGATTAACCATGCGATCGGAGCCTCTGGAGTTGTTAGCAAAGAATGCAAGTCTGTGGTCGATAAATACGGGCAAACTATTATGGATCTTCTTTTGGCAGAGGTAGGAACAAATTACGCACTATGCCATTATTCATTTTGTCCTTTGTTTTTGAAGTTCTGCATTAAGTCTTAAGGTGCTTGCTAATTCGGGACTGAATAATGTTCAACAGGCAAAACCAAAGAAGATATGCTCCCAAATTGGATTATGCACATTTGATGGAACTCGTGGTGTGAGGTTAGTCCCTACGGGTTTATTTATTATTATTTTTTTTTCTGAGATTTTAATTTCTTTAAAAAAATATATTTAAAAGTCGATTTTTTCGTGTTTTCTGAATAGTGGGGCAATCGAGAGTGTTGTTGATGAGAAAGAAGGAAGATCGTCCGGCATGAGTGAAGCCATGTGCCCTGCTTGTGAAATGGCCGTTGTTTGGATGCAAAACCAACTCAAGCAAAACAAGACTCAAGACCACATTTTGAACTATGTCAACGAGGTAATCTTTTAACTTTTTTTTAATATTATTATTACAAGGATTACTAGGTTTTTAGTTTTGCTGTCTTATTTCGTGTTTCGAAATTACAGTTGTGTGAGAAACTGCCTAGTCCAATGGGACAATCAGCTGTTGACTGTGCAAGCATTTCTTCTATGCCTAGCGTTTCCCTCACAATCGGCGGAAAGAAATTCGATCTCGCTCCAAAAGAGGTACTACAAATAATAATACATCGCCTAATAATTGCTAATAATTTTTGTGGTCGATTTTTATCGTAATTAAAACGTGCAATTAACTTTGATGGTTTTTATTGTATTAAATCAGTACATACTCAAGGTGGGTGAGGGTGCTCAAGCACAGTGCATAAGTGGTTTCACCGGTCTCGATATTCCTCCTCCCCGTGGACCTCTTTGGTAATAATTTAATAGTTTTTCTCTCTCGAGTTTTATATGTATATACATTCGGATATTTATACGAGTTCTATTACAGGATTTTGGGAGATATTTTCATGGGTCGATACCACACCGTGTTCGATTACGGCAAGCTAAGAGTTGGGTTTGCTGAAGCAGCTTAGAAAAAAACACTCGTTTTAAGGTTATAAGTAGAGACTCGTTTCTGTGTGTATCTGTGTGCAAACAGAGTGGTTTAGACATTTGTTTTTTTTAAGGTACTGTCTTTTGCCTTAAACAAAAACAGATTTATGTAAATGTATGCACTACTCTGTTTTACCTTATAATATATAAGAGTCCTCTTTTATTAATTAATTAATTGGGGTTTAATTGTCTTTTAAACATGCAATTATCATACAGGAAAAATCAAAATAAAACAAGAAAGCCATTGAACAATACAGATTCCAATCAAATGAGCTTTTAATCTTTAGTTAGTGTCATTGACTTTGCTTTCAGATTCAGAAATATTGCCCTGGAAATTCAAATAAATAAAATTAATTAATTAATTAAAAATCAGAAAACGGAAGGCAAACGAACATCAAGCGGTGAATTTGATAATGTACCAGAAACAGGCGACGACGCTTTGGACGATAACTCGAAACTGCAGTGGCACGTACTGGTGATTTATCCATCCAACAACTGGCCAGAACTGCATAAATATATCAATTCACCTCCAAAATTAATAATTCTCTTTATCAAAGAAAAATATATTAAAGAAAACTACATTAATAAAAAAAAAAAAAAAAAGGAATCTTACAGTCCATGCTGCATATTGCACACTAGGATATTCCTTCTTGATTTTAGATTTCACATGAATCCAGGGTCTTCCTGTACACATTACAAGACTCGAGTAATTACGATATAATTTTAATTTAATTAATCGATCGTATAAAAAACATTTTCGATAAGTTATATAGAAGCAGGCTCACCCTCAACAACTAATCCATAGTAAAGCATAAAAACCATGTTGTTCCAAGGGGAAGATGTCAGCTGCTCAAGCATCACCTGAAATTATTATTATTATTATTATTATTATTATTATTTTTTAATTTGGCATTTTAATTAAATAAATATTGGGAAAATAGTAATTAAAAGGAAAAATAAAATGAAAAAACCTTTTTGGCAACAGTTGTCTTATCCTTCTTCCCCTTGAAAATTTTATCCAACATTATGTGAAAATAATGCCCAAATGGTCCCAAATAAGCTGACCCGAAAAGCTGCACTTTGATCAAACTAACTTGGGTTAATTTTTGTTATTTCTGTAATTTTGGCACACCATGACCAAACAGTGCCTTAAACAGGGAATTTATATTTGGGTAAATTACGGCCACCTCCCTGAAGTAAGTTCAAATTACGAACCCCCCTCACGTTTTGATAATTACAAATCACCCCTCAACTATGAACTTTTTTTACACCCTTACGGTGTCAAATTTAGCGGAATATTCTTCAATTTGTACCCGTTTACCCCATTCGAGCTCCATATTTTGAAATAAGAAGATCATAAGATGTATCTATTAGCTTGTAAATATCAAATTGTGGTGCATAAGAAACTGCATTTTTGCACGAAATGAGTACAAACTAGAGAACATTCCACGAAATCTAGAAGATTCTGTTAAATTTGACACCATAAGGATGAACGTGTAAGAAAATTCATAGTTAGGGGGTCGATATTGTACTTGCAGAAACATGAGGGCGTTTTTCGTAATTTGATACCCAAAAAAAAAAAGAAGAAAAAAGAAATACCACTTTGAGAAGAAGGCGTTTGATTTGAAGCTTCTTGATGCCGGAGAGCTTCTGGGCCACTATATCACTGATCGCCGACAAAACTCCCGCCGTTATCACCTACAATTACCATAATCAAAGATTAAAATGAAGAGAGAGAAAGAAGAGAGAGAGAGAGAGAGAGATGAAAACAACTTTGGTTCTCAAAGGGTGTTGTTGGAGCTGCAACAAATACAGATGAAACCCCTTCTTCCCTACTGATGATCCCATCCCTTATTTCTTTGGTCCGATTCAAAGAGATAAATTTTTTATTATGAATCTGATTTTGTTAAATCTTGAATATTCTGACCCTTTGGACTCAATATATAGTATATTTTTTCCTGGTTGTTTGACTATGACTAATAATTGGGCTGCGCATTGGCCAATGTTTTATGAAAATGGCTTCTAATTGGGTGGCGGATTAAGAAAATGTACCAACCACTTTTGATTTGATAATTGTGAATTGACCCAATTGGTATGTTGTTTTCCGACACCGATGACATTTCTGGTTGGGTAGTTTGGATAGATAGCTATGGATGAAATATGTAATGTTGGGACTAAACTGCTGATTCATAATAATTAATATTTTTTTTGGTTGGAGTTATATGACTGAAACTAATAATCTCTGCACTAACAATATCATGTTTTGTTTGCTTGACCAAACTATTTTATGTGGGTTTATTAACAAAATTACTGTGTTGCCCTTAAAATATATTTGATGTTTGATGTTGATAAATATTGCAAACACAAAAGATAATATACTTTGTTTGCAAATACAAAATTATAGTTACAATCACATTAAAAAAACCTGTATAGGATGGATATACTAAAAAATCATACAAATTTCATAGAAAGGGCCTCCCTTAGATCTCCAGGAAAATACAAACAAACAGACATAGATTGGATTTTCAAGTCTTCATTACCACATTTTCAAGAATAAAAAAAAAATGACTCCACTTGTAGTTGTGTATTCCTCTCCAAAAAAGGTACTTTTACTCTATCTAATTTTGCTAATTTTCTTCACTTCAACTTTCATTTCTTTTGCCAATCAAAACCAACAACGGCCACAAAAGATTTCAAGAATGTTGTTAGATTTAAAAGATGATGGTGAAAGTAATCAGCCAATCACTATCAAGAAAAAATCCACTTTTTTTTTCAATGGCAAAAGAAGCTTTTTCAACCAAGAACAAAACCAAACTCATTAATCCCACTGCAACTCCATCAAAGAACCAAACAAAGTCAATCAAAATCACCATTAATGGCGGACTCAAGAACCAGACTAAGCTGATTAAGCTCCCATCTAATTCATCATCAAAAAACAAGACTAAGACAAGTTCATTAGACTCAACCACTATTATTAAAACCCCACTAAAGAAACTCAATTTCACTTCAAAGAAAACATCCTCGAACTTCACAAACACCAAAAATTCTTCCGATCTACCATCCAACAACAAAACAACAGCAGCAACGAAAAAATGCCAATTAGAAAAAATCGTCGTTGAAAAAGCCTTAAAAAACCCAGCTAGATCGATTCCGTCTCCTCATCCGACCTAGTTTCAAAATTCAGAGACCTCCCGTTACAGGAAAATACTAGAAACTTAGAGGGTTTTATAGTGAAATTGAAGGGATTAAGCACCAAAACAAAGTAAAGAATGGAAGACTGCAAAGAGCAGGACCGGCCTTTGGATACTTACCTGTAAAAAACTAGATCTGAGATCTTTGAAAGGGGACTTGAAGATCTGAAGTATTTATATTTGTTAATTTCGTAATTGTTGTATTATTGAAGGACATTTTCGATAATTCACCTCGATTAGATGTTGGGATTGAAGATGTGATAAGTTGTCAAGCCAATTTTGGCTTGACTATTAATAATTCAATTGGGTGATTATATTGGTGGGACCACTTGTCAAGGATGGGTATTTCAACCAAACCAAACGTTGTATACAAGAGTACAATTCATCCCATCATGAGTAATAATGCAAACCAAAGAGGCCCCGAGTGATTTTTAGTCGTTGACAGATATTGTGAAATAACTTTCCAACAAACACACATACATGTGTGTATATGTGTGATTGTGTGCAGATTAACGGTTAATAATGACCCGACGTATTTTATTTCACACTGTATAACTCTTAATCTCTTAATAATCAATTTTATTGAATTTATTTGTTTTCTGTAATCATGCAATCTTTGAACGGATGTCCAGCAATTCGACATTTCAACGTCGAATACATGAATGAACTTATCTAGGAAGATCAAGGCAATGGATACGGGTAAAAACCCGAACCCATACCAGATTCATTCGATCTTGGATCTTGAATTTCAAATCCGACTCGACTACACACCCTCAAACCCATATTTTGGGAATTAAAGAAAGGCATTTTTTCGACACATTCATCATTCATAGGACTTTGAACTCCACACACATTCACGAAGATGCGTGTTTTTTAATTCGATATAAACGACGACGATTAATATATATGATGTACTTCAATCGATTTAACATTAGAAAAAAACTGGCTAGTTAATTAATTAGGCATTAAGCTAAAGTTATATATATTTAGTTGCTACATAAAATGATTCTAATAACATCTAATTACATTTAACCAAGAGTAAGTTCGAGCGAGATGTCATTAGCTTCATCCCCTGAAACGGAAGTTGATTGTTCTTTGTCTCGCATCGGCACTCGTTTCTCCTCGCCTGTCTGAAAAATACGGAACAACCACTATTTAATTTTCTCAACATATTTTTCTTTAAATTTAAAATATTTTTCATGTAATTTAAAGAGAAAAATAAATAAATATGTCTAGTAGATAGAAGTGGTTAATTACATTAGGGTTAAAGCAGGTGTATAAGTCGTTGAACATGGAATAATCGAATAATCTCCGGCCACTTTTTTCCAATTCAGGCACCTCCGGGCGGTAGAGCGGCGGAACAGCTTCACTCTCTGCCTTCTGCTTCAGTTTCACATCTTGCCTACAAAATTAATTAAGATTTATATATATTATCGAAATTAAAATTCATTGTTATATATATTATATACAACAATGATATTTTAGTAATTTTACTATTTATCAAATTAAAAAAAAAAATTATTTTCTTATATTATATTATAGCAATAAATCACTTTTGCATTTTAGAAGAATTTGTTTTTGCCATATATATATTTTGAACTTTGCTTCATTTATTAGACGACGACAAAGAAAAAAAATCAACGAAAACGGCTAAAATTTATTACACGGAAACAAAAATATCCAGAAACGACTCTGCGGATATGCGCTATATTGAATGCAAGTGTTTCTTACCACATCGGCGGCTGGCCGAGCAATCCCGAGCCGCTATAGTAGTGATGGTTCGAAGACGAGCCTGAACTAATACGCGAATCGTTTGATAATTGTGTAGTAGTGCCTTCAACTTTCTTGTTCTTCCCTGCCACAGATTCTACATATATATAAATAAACATATATAAATTTTTTTTCCATGCTAATTAAATATAATAAAAATGTAAAATGTAGCTTTATATATATATATATATATATATATACATGTACCATGTAGAAGCTGTTCATGCTTCATGCTCCTGTACATCTGTATTAATAAGTGACAGAAAAATGAGATAATATATTAAAATGATGACGTCACCCTTGAAAAAAAAATATTAATAGAGGTGTTTAATTATTATTCAAAAGAATTTGAAAAAGATGACGTCATAGAAACAAAAATTCTTCAAGAAAATCTGTAAACCCTAATTAATTTTTGTCTTGAACCTGAAGGTGGCTCTTGACGTGTGTTATGCTCAACCCCTTCACATTCATCATTTCCAGCACCATTTTCGGAGTTGCCCCTATATATATATAATTATATATATATATGATATATCATCAATAAATTAAATTAAATTAAATTAATTAATTAAATCCAAATTAAATGAAAAATATTTTACACAACTAATTAATTATGGTATGTTCTATGCTACATCGAATGAAATTTATCTTAATTAATTTATCGAGTTGTATCGTACCATACACTGATACACTTATATAATAATTAAAACCCTAATTAATTTTTAATCAAATTCTAAATAATTAATTAACAAGGGTGAAAAAAGAAAATCTATTTTTACACACACAGAAAACACGTAAAAATGTTTTCATCTTTCATGCACATGCAGTAATTGATTTTGATTAAAAAATGGATGTATATATAATTATATATATAATATATTTAATGACTTACGGTCTTCTCCGCCGAGGCGTTCGACGGCGGTGATGAAGCAGTGGTGAAGATCGTGGGTCCATCTCAGGCGAGGCATTTTAGACCTAACGTAAGGCCTGACGCCACTTTTCGCGGTGGTTGGCTGCGGCGGCGGGGCTCTGTTCTCCGTCTCCTTGCGGCAGCGGTGGAACCTGGCGGCGCCGCCGCCGGAGAAGCCATCCTGGAGGGATTTCATGCTGGAAATGAAGAGGGTTGGCGGAGAATCCATGGAAAAAAGAGTTTCTTTTTCAGAACTTCAGACAAGAGTGTTTTACAGACAGAAATTAATGAGAATAAATATAATAAGGTGGTGTGACAACAAAAGAGAATAAATATTAGGGATGATGAGTGAATGACTGTTGTCATCCATTTGTCTATTTCTTCTGCTTTTCGGTAGGGTTTTGAGGGTATTTTCGTCTTTTCATAATTTTAATATGGAGAAGAAAATGAGAAAATAGAAAATTAGAATTCCTCACGGAATTCCAGAGCCTTGGGATAAGTTCAAAAATTAATTTTATTTTATTATTATTTATTAAAATTATTTTCATTTATCGGCCAAAAAGAAAAACTTGCAATGAAAAGTTTTTTTTTTCTTCGAAATAATTAAAAAGATAAATAAACGCTATTTTATTTTCAAAATTTACTATATAATATACAAAAAAATAAATTTTTGAAGTGAGATGAAAATTGATTTAAAGCCACCATTAATGTAAAACCACTCTGCTTTGTGGGTTTCAACCAATGTTTTTAAAACCGGACCGGACATAGAACCGGACAGTCAACTGGGTCACGGTCGGACCGGTTCAACCGTGGTCCAACCGGGTTTTTGATTTTTTTTATATTTTTTTAATTTATTTATATATATAGAGTAATTATTTTATAAATAAATATTACTACCAATATATATCATTATAATTAATATTAACAATAACATAAAGACTATAATTAATTTTTTTGAATCACACAAAGTAAAATTAAATTAGATCAAATTTTACAATATAAAAACATAATTTTTGAAATTACGTAAAATACTCTGTCAAAAAAATAAAAGATATTACGTTAGTATATAAAAGTACAAATAAATTTCTGAGACATAAATTTTAAATAAAAAGTTTATGAGCATAAATTTTCAACCAAGGAAAAACATAATTGAAATAGTTGTACACTAATATACCTTTACGAGAACTTATAACATTAATAAAACATTCCGCCGACACCACACCACTCATCTCTCTCTCTCTTCTCCATTCTTTCCCCTTTCCCCTGCGTCTGGTTTTCTTAATTTTTTTTCCTATTTTTTTGTTTTATCTCCTCTTCCCTCACCACTCAACTCTGCAACAACCCAAATGAGAAGAAGATCGATTTTCAACAATTAATTTGTCTGTTTTTGAATTTGTTTTACAAAACCCGGTTTTCTGGCCGGTTTCCGGTTGTGTTGGTTCGACCGGGGTTTTCCCGGTTCTCAGTGTTTGACCCGGGTTTTAGGCATTTTCGGTTTTATGCATAGGACCGGACCGGATGACCAGCCGGTTCGCGGTTCAACCGGTCGAACCGGCCGGTCCGGTCCGGTTTTCAAAACATTGGTTTCAACTACTTTATTAATGTGCAGTTGAGTATATATTCAGTGGAGTCTTCCTCACCGTAATGCGGTGGGCACTCCAGAACTAAGGATAAAAACATTAATTACTATTTTCTTCAATAAATAATACCCGAAATTATAACTAATTTAATATTAATTAGATAGGGTACATTAAACATACCTAACAAAATATTGCGAATATTTTAAATAGGTGGTGGTGGAATTCAAAATCATGACCTTTCAATTGGTAATCTCGATTAAAAGTTTAATCTGCTAGTAAAATATATCATTTAATATTAATATATCATATATATTTTTGCCCGTTTGATTTAGTTAACTGAATAAATAAAACTTGACTCATTTTTTTTTTTGGTTATTGCAAATAAAAAGGAAATAAATACCAAAAAAGAATGCAAGAGGTGTAATGACACATGCATTGAGTAGAAATGTATGTCGTTAAGGAAACATACCAAAATTCTTTTTTTTTTTATTAATTTTTTTTATGTGGAGACAATTTTTCCTCATAATCTGGTTGGAATTTATAACTACAAACCCTTTTTCCAATTTTTATTTTTTTTCTATATATATATTTTTTTCTAATTTAAAAAATATATGTATATCGCTAAAAGTCTATGGCGGCCGAAAACGGTTGTACTCTGCATGGCTTCCCATGATCGTGGACACGTGTTGCTCAGCACGTAAGCACCGTTCATTCTTTTTTGGCAATTCTTACACAAAATATATAAAAATACTAATAATAGTAAAATAAAATAAAAATAAAAAAAAAATCCAAGAAAGTAATATGGGCCTTTTGTTTATTATTCGTATCGACAAAAGCCCAATATCTAACCTTTGATGGGCCGAATTTCAAAGCATGGGTCAGCTAAGGTTTGACCCAGACCCATTCATTTTGGACTTGATTTAATATATAAACGTTTAACAAATTACGAAATAATCCCTCCAGTTTGGGTAATTACAACCACTCCCCAACTATGAATATTTTTAGTGTCAAATTCAACAAAATCTTCTACATTATGTGTAATGTTC
The DNA here is from genome assembly GCF_000504015.1 of Erythranthe guttata. Next base: position 1,847,883 of record NW_012193410.1, read on the forward strand.
TCTAGTTTGTACCAAAAAAAAGCAGTTTCTAATGCATCACAATCTGATATTTACAAGCTAAGAGACACATCGCATGATCATCGTGTTTCAAAATGTGGAGATCGAATAGGGTAAAACGGGTACAAACTGGAGAATATTCCACATAATCTAAAAAATCACACTAAATTTAACACTGCGAGGGTGTACGTGTAAGAAAATTCATAGTTGAAAGGGTGATTGTAATTACCCAAACACGAGAGATTTTTCCGTAATTTGACCTTACATCAGGGGTTTGACCGTAATTTACCATTTATTTTATGACAGCAAACTAAACAATGGTTTTCCTAGGTAAACAAAAGACAAGAACATGCATATAATGTGTTCTTGTTTCCGGTCCCTTCGAGGACAAGTTTTCTGTATTGATAGATAAACCAGAGGCTCAACTGAACTGTACTGCAGCAACTGCCAACTGGAGAGAACTCTCTGTTCAACCATGTCAATGAAAAATGTCACCTTGATCACTCAACCTTCCTATGTAAGTCATCATCTCTCTCTCTCTCTCTCTCTCTCTCTCTCTCTCTCTCTCTCTCTCTCTCTCTCTCTCTCTCTCTCTCATGTAATTAATGTCACACAGATTACAATCGATAACGGATTCGTAAAGCTCACAATATCGAAGCCGCAAGGACTACTAACCGCCATAAAGTACGGAGGAGTCGAAAACATATTAGACCTCAAATCAAATGAATTAAACAGAGGGTATAGTAAGAAAAAAAAAAAAAAAAAAATCCACACTTCTTGTTACATACATTTTTACTACATAATAATAAAACTACATATATTCACTCACTATTAACAAAATCTCCAGTTATTGGGACATTAACTGGAACTTGCCAGGTGGCCACAACCGTTACCAACTGTATGTTTTCTTACAACTTTTTCACCAAATTAATTGAAAAAAAAAAAAAACCCGAAAACTACTAACATGAATATTCCTTTTTTTTCTTCATACTGATTAGGCTAAGAGGATCAGAATATACTGTGATTAATTACAGCAATAATCACTTAGAAGTCTCGTTTAAGAACACGTATAATCCTTCAATTCGTGGGACTACACTTCTTCCGCTCACATTCGACATAAGGTCTACAATATTCTTACATAAGCCAAAAAAAAAAAAAGAGTTCATTTTTAACATTTGTAAGTCTTATATTATTACATTTTACGACACGTTTTGTTAGTTACGACAGGTACATTGTAAGAAGTGGGGTTTCGGGTTTCTACTGCTACACGATATGCGAGCGCTCTGATAATTGCCCTGCTTTCGATCTTGCTCAAACAAGGATGGTGTTTAAGCTGCATCGAGATAGGTGAAATTACTCAATAACCATCATTCGAATTATAGGTAATAAATTTGATTTTTTTTTAATATAAATAATTCGAGCAGGTTTCATTACATGGCGATCACAGACGAGAAACAAAGAGTAATGCCTATGCCAGACGATTTATTACCCGGTAGAGGGAAACAGCTAATCGTACCTGAATCCGTTTTGCTCGTAAATCCTATTAATCCAGATCTTAAAGGAGAGGTACTTTTTATATACATACATACATACATACATACATACATACATACATACATACATACATACATACATACATACATACATACATACATACATACATACATACATACATACATACATACATACATACATACATGCATGCATGCACATATACATGACAAAATTTTGTATGTAACTAGGTTGATGATAAATACCAGTATTCGATGGACAACAAGGATGGTGGGGTCCACGGTTGGATAAGCTCGGATCCGATAATCGGATTTTGGATAATATTTCCGAGCCAAGAATTTCGAAACGGGGGACCCACTAAGCAGAATCTTACCGTCCACACGGGTCCCGCCTGCCTCGCTGTAAATATTTTTTATTTAATCAAATATATATATATCAAGATTCTTGCATTGCATAATCAAGAATCTGATATTATATTTTTTTGTGAATTATAAAATAGATGTTCCACGGGAGTCACTACATCGGGAATGAAATGAGTGCTCGTTTCGAACAAGGCGAAACGTGGACAAAAGTTTTGGGCCCCGTTTTTGTGTACCTTAATTCAACCTCGGTCGTGTCGAACGCTTACAACCTATGGCTAGACGCAAAGAAACAGGTATATATATATTTTGTGAATAAATACGTCCGATTAATATTTTCTAATTTTCGATTTTTTTTTTCTCGACTCATCTTAAGAGATTGAATCAAGAGTCGTTGTGGCCGTATGATTTCGTCAACTCGCAATATTATCTTACCGACAAGGAGCGTGGTTCTGTTTCCGGGAGGCTCTTTGTCCAAGATAGGTAATAAAACAAATGATATATACTTACGAAAGATTTATATGTTATTGTTCATAATTAGCTTGTTCGAAATGGACCAGGTTTATTTCTTCGTCGCTTCTTCCTGCCAAGTCAGCGTTTATTGGTCTATCGGCTGCAAGAACCGAAGGCTCTTGGCAATTGGAAAGCAAGGTTTCGTAGCTAATAAATAATTTTAATTTCCTCTTTCATCCTTTTTTTTTTTTTTCCGAAATCGCAGAAAAACTGGAACTTCGTATTGGCAGGGCTATCAATTTTGGGTAAATACAGATTCAGACGGAAATTTTACAATAAAAAATGTCGTACCGGGAATCTACGGTCTGCATGGCTGGATTCCAGGTTTCGTCGGTGATTACCTGAAACAAGAACTTATTACAATCTCCCAAGGTAAAATAATTTTTACAAAAAAAAAACGGATATATCGAATTTTGGTAATGATACTGACTTATGAAAATCGTTAATAGGATCAGAAATACAGATGGAAAATATAACATATGCACCGCCTAGAGACGGTCCAACTATATGGGAGATCGGATTCGCAGATCGAACGGCTCAGGATTATTATGTTCCTGATGTGAATCCTATGTATGTCAACAAGTTATTCCTTAACAGCCCAGAAAAGTAAGTATATTTTATTTTCTATAACAAAAAATAAAAAAATAAAAAACATTTTTTTTTTCAATTATGTTGTGTGCTTTCAGATTCAGGCAATACGGACTTTGGGATCGATACACAGACGTAAACCCTAAATACGATCAAGTTTTCACGATAGGCGTAAGTGATCCGAAGAAGGACTGGTTCTTCGCTCATGTTGACAGGTATATGATCTATCTATCTATCTCTATATATATTATATAGACATACATACAGCATAAGCACGAATAACTGAAAAAAAATGATGGAAGTTTTTTTTTTTTTTTGGCAGAAGGATTGGAGAAAAGTATGTTCCGACAACATGGGCGATCAGATTTAGTCTGAAATCGGTTACAGTCGGGACGTACAAACTGAGATTGGCTATTGCCTCAGCCACACGCTCCGATCTTGAGGTCGATCCATTCCTCTCTCTAAATTTCACTATCTTACTCTCTCTCTCTCTCTCTCTCTCTAAAGGATGTACGTTAGAACGAACCGCAGGTGCATGTTAACGAGATGAATGCAGAACAGCTCGTTTTCCAAGTGACCAATTTAGGTGCAGATAACACAGTTTGTCGACATGGAATCCATGGGCTTTATCGTCTTTTCAGCGCAGATATTTCGTCGACTTTGTTGGTTAACGGTGACAACTGCATATTTCTAACACAAGCAAGGGGTGGTGATTCACTCTGTGGGATTCTATATGATTATTTAAGGCTAGAAGCTCCACCTACTTAAATTGCAGAATTAGTCTTCCGAGCGAGTCGATATTATTTTTTTTGTTTTTCGCAATTGTTTTCGTGTATGTTCGATCAAACGAATTCACAAATATATTACACAATTGATGTAAAAAAGAATCGAAACTGCAAACAATAACATTACATTCCATGAACTTTTTTATCCACATCAAATGATCATTTAACATGGCTAACATTATAACTAACAAAACCGAAACCGCGCAAAAAAAAAAAAACAAGAAACTACATCGTGAAAGTATACAAGAATATACCTAAAGATCAAGCATGGTAGAAACACGGGTCGATACCATATACACACACTCCAGAACGGGTCGATTCGTAATGTTACGAATTTACGATCATTGGAGGGCATTAACGAAAGCCATCAAAGAGTCAACATCTCTCTTCTCCGACGGATACTTAATCGGCCTCGAAGAATGCTTCGGAAACAAAACCACAGTCGGAAAACTCCCCAAACTCAACTCCTTCTGAGCAAACTCCTTCTCCTCCCCATCCGCCCGGAACTTTCCAACCCTAACTCCGGAACCTTCCAATTTGTCCGCCAACTCGACATAAGAAGCTTCCATTCCCTGGCAGAATTGGCACCAAGGCGCGTACATCACCACAATCCAAGCCTCCTTCCGGTCCTTCAATTTCAACAAGTTCTCAATCCCAACCCTAGTCAAATCCACCATATTCTTCGTAACAAAAAGGTCCGCGACAACAGGGGCTAACCCATTAGCCTCCGCGGTCGAATTTTCGTCCTTAATATTGCCCTTGTGGAGCCCGCATTCTTTAGCCTTGGCATCTTCCCACCACCATCTCCCTTCCCGTTCGTGCTGACCCGGCAAAACGGGCCTCGTGCAAGGCTCGCACCCGATCGATATATAGCCTTGCGCGTGCAACGTATTGACCGGCACATCCATCGCTCGTAAGAAGTTCCACACATCGTTCCCCTTCACATTCGCAACGGGGTTCCACTTAACCAAACTCCCAACCCCACCTTCAAGCCCTTCGAAAACAGGGTCCACCTGTACAACAGGGACTTCCGATCGGGTCCCGGGCGATTGATCCTTCCGCTGGCCCGTTATCCAGGCCCGTAAACCCTTGAGGGCCCGCCTCAACGGCTTCACCTTCCTCACACGGCAGCATTCTTGATGGCCGTCTTCGTAGAAGGAGAAGAGCCCCTTCGTTCTCACTAAGGACTGAACTTCCTCGGCTTCCGGGAATGTGTATTCGATGCGAATGTTGTAGCGTTTTTCGACTTGGTCGAAGAATTTGTAGGTTTCGGGGTTTAATCGGCCTGTATCTAGGCTGAAGACGCGGAACGGTCGTCCGGTTAAGTGCGCGTATTCGATTAGTGCTACATCTTCTGCTCCACTGCAAAATGTAAGCATTACATCAGTATACAGTATATACTAATACGATGAATCCGAATGTAAAATTCACGAATTCGACTCGAAAAAAGGTACCTAAAAGCAATTGCAATATCGTTTCCGAATTTTTCGAGAGCCTTATCCATAATCTGAAGAGGGGAAGCATTTGTGAGCTCCTCCGCCAATTTCTCGTAGTCTTCTTCTTCCAATTTTTCAACCAATTCTGCCATAATTTCAACCAGGGGCAAATCCGTCAATACATACATACACTCATCGGGGAATTAGATACAGAAATACAGATCAATTTTCACACATGCAGAAAAATTGAATGGAAATTATTAGTCCAACGTACCAGGAGGGGACAACGTCGCCGCCGACGGAACAATTGAATCGTTCCTCTTCGGCTCCGCCGCGTTCAGCTGCCTCACGGCGGAGCAGCGCCTCCGCGAGAAATTCGCCGCCGCCGACGGGAGATGAGACCGATCCAACGCCTGAAACGCGCTAAATTGCGCAGCTGCAGAAGGAATAAATTAAGCACACGAATTGTATTAATACAAAATCAATTTTAAAAAAAAACAAAAAACCAATAAACTAAATGAAGATGGAAAAATGTGCACACACCTCTGGGCAGCTGGTCAAAAGAAGAAGACAGAGAAGAACTGCGAATTGCTGCCGGTGAAGACGTCACTGAAAAAGCCATTGTTGAGTACAGTTACTGTTATGTATATATATAGGAATCACACAAAACCCCGAAAATGATGAACAAAAAAGCTGTATAATTTGGATTCTGGGTTTTGCAGTGTGTGTGTGTTTGTGTGTGGCGTTGTGTGAAGCGGAAGAATATATACAAGTACGAAACGAAAGGCGGGGGAGAAAGCCGAACCAGGTTCAATGAACCTGGACGTGTTTTCGGCACTGGGACGTAATTCCACGTGGCGTCTAGTGATTGGAGAATGCGGCTAGTGTGGTTTTTTTTTTGGTCGTGGCGAGCTCAAGTTTGGAAAGAGACTGAGAAAAGAGAGCGTGGCTGTGAGCAAGTGCGTATTCCTCACCATTCAAATATTCTCATTATCTTTTATTTATTATTATTATAATAATAATAATAATAATTATTATTATTATTATTATTATTATTATCAAAATAATAAATTCGTTATTCTGGATTATAAATATGGTAATTAGACATAATTTATTTTCTAATTCAGCGAATTTTCCTATTTACCTTTTATATTTTACCAACTTTGACCAATAAATGGAGTATGCTGTATTTGATTTTGAACAAAATTCATTATTTACTTACTAAATAAATATACAATTTAAATTTATTATAGCAAAATTCTATTAATTTTGTTTTGATTGTGGACGAAGGTGGTGACGTCATAATTATCATGGGGACCCACTAATGACTATTTAGCATCGAATCTTGACCCGTCACCACCACTATTATTGTGATTAGTGAAAATCACAGCCGCCTAAAATCCCTTTAATTTTGTGCAGCACGCAATTACGAGGAAATTTAAGCTATACACGAAAAAGAAAAATAGTTTCTAAAAATATATATAAATAAATACTTTCAAAATAAAATAAATAAATAAAAATAATGGAAAATGGGATGCCACAAAAACGAGCAAGTGGTTTCAATTCGCTTTCACCATGGATTCAAATTCGATTAATCGATGCCCCACGTGATCAAGTAGCTTCGAATGTAGCCCCCCCCCACATCCACACTTATACATACATAGGATCGGTAATTGAGCCTAGCTTAGCCTAACTGAAGTCCAATTACTCAATCCGATTATATTTGAGTCGAGCCTGTTTTTTTTAACATGTTCGGCTGGAAAGTTGTAAAATATATAATTTATATGTTACTCGATTCAAAAATACGAAGCCCAAAAAAATACATGAGCAGAACTTGAAGTTATAGTAATGAAGCCGAGCAGTATATAAACTTGAGCCTATAGCAAGGAGTTCCGATAATATTCCAACCGATAATATTCCAAGATACCTAATATAAAGCAAAATAGTAGGGCTACCTAGCCCCACTATAGACAAGATTCCATTTTGTTTATGGTATTTGAAAAGCGCAGCCCTTGTGTACACCAAGAGTCAATTTTGCCCTTTTATATTTTATATTCCATAATCGCAATTAAAATATATCCAACTAAATAGAATCAATCATTCACTAAATCCAAGCTTCACAATTTAAAAAATATATAACGAAAGCTTTTTTTGTTATTTGTGAGGTCAGAGGTGACGTCAAATTACATTTCAAGATACATTATTTGGTTATAAAATTGCAATTTTAACTTTCTTGATTAAATCGACGTTCAAACAAAACTTAAATCGAACCGAACGAGAAACAGGCTCGATTGATTTGACTATAACAGATGTTCCTGGGAAAATTACAGGCGCTACGAATCCAAAAAGTAAAAATACGAGCCCGGTTCAAATCGGCAATTTCGTCGGGAATTAAATACGGAAAGAATAGAAAAAAATGAATGAAATGGGCTGTACGATTCAACAGTCATAAATATACAAATATCTCTATGTGCAGGTTTCATCACCCTTTACTTTCTCTTCCCAATTGATAATCCAACTTATTAAGTGTATGAACAAAGAAAAATCGAAAATATTAGTTCGTAGAACTATTATCCATTGGGTAACAACCTAGTACTCGAAGAAACCTAGCAAACTCCTGCCCAATGAATGAAGAGACAAATGAAGATTTATGTTTTTACGTGTAATAATGAAAACGGCGAAAAATGGAACGATTAAAGAAACTCTTACCTGTAAATGTCCGAGTGCATTTTGAGCACGAGGCTCCGCCATAGAGGCTTCAAAATCGATGTAAAAGAGGTAATCAAAGTATCTGCAAGGTTAGTTTCGTCATTTCTATGCAACTTTACAACTAACAGGTAGGTGGCGGAAAATTCTCCAAGGGTAGGGGGCCATGGCCCCCATGCTTGTAAACACACTTACGTGGCACTCCCGCGGTTAGAGTCATCAACAACCCTCAAAGGCCGTCTTCTTTGTGGTCGGCTCTCAATCTACAGTATAAATAAAATAAATTACTAAACTATAATAAGACGGGAAAAGGTAGAAATAAATGCCGATAAAGACGGGATTTACAATTACCTTTGACAAACTAATGCCCCTCAGAGCGAAGGCTGCTAAAGCCTTGAATAGAATTCCGGGTCCCTCTTCTAGACTGAAGACGATGCTAGTCTAAACCGAAGAAATGATTTCATTAATAAATAGTCTAATAAAGAAATAATGTTTTATTATAACCAAATAAAAAAAATAAAAAATGAAATTAGCATGATAAAAGGAAACTACCTTGTAAGGTCTATCGGTTCCTGGAATTATAGGTTCCCTCCCAAGTATCAGAAAACGGGTTACATTGTCTGAATCATTCTGTTTGGTTGATCATTGAACTAAAATAATTAGAAAATAAGTTATTATATATATAATCATCAATCTTTTTTTTTTTTAAGGAAGTGATACCCCTGAGTAAAAGAAGCTTAATGGCTATACTCCGTACATTTTCATTTTATAGTCCAATTTAAATCGATAAAATGGTTTTCAATATCAACCCATTCGGAAAATGTCGACTGAAGTTGAAGATTCACCTGTATTCTTTCCGCAAGAACATCAAGACCGTAGATTTCTGCAGCTCGAGTACTTGCAACTGCTCCCATCTCCCTCACACCTTCAGATGCTACAATCTGTCCTGGTGTTAATTGACACAAACAAAGATTGAAAAGGGTAAAAAGGTCATAACCATACCTGAGCTGCACTAGCTGTATCGTCTACGTTGACTCTGGTCACACCCAACTCACTCAGGGCCATCTCACACTGATCTAGTGCCTAAAAACACCATCAGAACAATTATTTGCATGCTGTGTGTGTGTGTGTGTGAGAGAGAGAGAGAGAGAGAGAGAGAGAGAGAGAGAGAGAGAGAGAGAGAGAGAGAGAGAGAGAGAGAGAGAGAGATGAATAATCACCTGTGGATGGCTCAATACACGTTTAAGCTCCTCCTTTCTAACGCCAGGCAATCCTAAAAGGCAGTGATTAACAAGCAACTGAACTTCACCAACTATGTGAAGCCTATGACAAAGAAGCAAGTCATAGTTCCGATGGATGCTCCCATCGACCGAGTTCTCAATCGGAAGCACTGCTTTCTCCGCCAACCACAACTCAACCGCCTGGCAAGTGAAAATCTCACATTAAGTTTCCATTAATAGAAGGGTTTTTCAAATTCATAATAATAAATCCATTTAGCTTGTTTTGAATGATTCATTCATTGGACAATAGATTCCGACTCTTGCGCTCTCATTTTTAAGTTACCTTTTCAGTCATTTCAAATCACTTCCAAAATCCTATCCTCAAATCCAAACGCACTCTAAAGATTTAAGGTATACACGGAAATTGGGCAAAAAGAAAATAAAAACAAAGCAATAATTTGAGAAACATCAAAAACCTTAAACGCGGCTTCAAATTCGTCGCACGGGACAGTCTCGCACTTCGGGTAAGCTTTTAGTGCAGCAGCCTCACTATATGCACCTGGAACACCCTATTCAGAAGCAAATAAATAAATCATTTTACGAAAACAAGGCTAATAATTTACAACCTAATATAATAAACAAGAGTCAAATAAATCTGCATTACCTGATACGCCACACGAACTTTCTTACCGTCACCAGAAAAGGGGGACAAATCTGCTGCAGACAAGGGTTCTGCATTCAAACACAAAATGATCCAATTTTGTAAATAATAACTTGTGAGTTCTCAAAATGTTCAAACAAAAACCTCTTAATTTTACCTCAAATAAGCAAATTTCAGCTGAATCAATCAGAATTAACAGTTTAATACCAATTAACCTAAAATGGAAAAAAAAAAAAGGGAAAAATTAGGGCTAACTCACTGGGGAGAGAGCTTAAATCCTTGTCATATGCTCTAACCAGAGTAATCTGAGTGGTAGGAGCAGCACCGGAAGTTGAGGGTACCTCGTCTTCAACGGGTATAATTGCCCGGTGAGTGTGAGAAAGACATTGCCAAACCCTCTGAACCCTAGAATTCGACGGCGCTAATCGACCGGCGGCGGCGAAACCCGAAATGCCCAATTGAGAATAGGGGTTGTCTTGCTTGTTGTTATTAGCGCCGTAAATTAATATCGGCGCAGCCTTCGAAGCCATTTCTGTATCTATATTCTAGCGTGAAGTGATGAATTTAAGAGAAGGGAGATTCATCAGAAGAGAGAGAGAATGGGAAACCAGATAATGTTGTGTGACGAATTAGTCTTTTGGTTTTGTTAGCTGGGTTTGAATTTTGGCTGCACGTATGATGAGAGATATAGAGAGAGAGAGAATATTGTTAAAATATTAGATTTATTGTTAGTTAGTTAATTAAATGTTTAATATTAGTTTAGGCAAATAATTAGTCAAAATAGTATCCCTAAAATTAGGATAAGTTTGTTAATTAGTTTTAGTTTTGGTTGTAACATTCTGCTTATGTTAGATGAAAAATACCGAATACCGATTTTTCCAACATATATATAAACAATTAAATATACGTTTAGAGAACAAGCATAAGTAATTGGAGAAATAAATGCATTTCGCCCACCCCTAGAAAATTACAATTATTGCATTTTCTTCCCTAACAAAAGATTACCCTACCCATCTTCAAATTTTATTCTAGTTGCACCTTGATTCAAATTACAATTTTTCATGTATTTTTCATTGGATTTGCCATATGTTCGTCAACTTCAAGGGTATTTGAGTCATTTCATTATTTACTTCCAAATCATTCTAATAACCGAAAAACACAGACTCATTTCAGTTATTTCAATTAAAAATTGGGCTTTTATATACTAAAGCGAATTGTGCCTACTGTTAATTGCAGTCGCAAATTTGTAAGAATTTACTTCTTATTATTATGATCCGTCCCCGGAATGACGTAAATGTCCTTCAATTGGATGGATTCATGGATTCATGACAATTTTATTTTTTTCTCTGAAAAAAAACACACTGAAAATTGTAATTTGAAGCAAAGTTCAATTGAAACAAAAGTTGGAAGGAGGAAAATCTACTATCCTAATTTTCAAGAGCAAAAGCAAAAGCTGTAAATTTCTAGAGACAAAATACATTTTGTCCTAAATAATAACACCAGAAGTACAAGCATACAAATAATTATTCAAGATACAGATAATAATAATTATTATTTTCCAATTAAATAATTAGTATTATCTTTTTACAGTAATATCCTCTAAAAAGTATTTTATTTTCTTATAAATGCAATATTTAAAGTGTTAATCCGTTGCTTCATTTTTTAGTTTGCAAGAAATTTTAAATGGCCCAAAGACAGAGCTAAAAAAGGACAATAAGAGAGAAGCAGCCCATTGGGTGAAAAGCCCGGTGGACGCCACGTCAGCCCACAATAATAAAAATTAAAAAAGTTGAAAAATCCGCCGCGCCAAAGGCCGCGACCCCTTTTTTTCCCGCCTTTCATTCCCCCTATTTTAAAACCCTATCTCCCCCCATCTGCCAATGCACGACTTCTTCCCCCCCCTCTCTCTCTAGGGTTTCAACATTTTTCTCTCTCTAAAATACCACCATGAAAGCCAGAGTCCGAAGCAGCGCACTCGGATCTCCGGCGCCGGCGCCGGCGCCGCCTTCGTTCTACACATACCTGAAGCCAGGTGCCCTCGCCCAGCTAAGAAATTCCAAAATCACTGCCAGATCCAGACAAATCGGCGCACAAACACTTCTCGCTCTGTGTCAACTGAATTTGAGTTCCGATTCGCCGTTTTCGCAGCAGCAATCGCCGGATTTCTCCATGGATGGTGTGCCGTGCTTCAATTTGAGGGTTGCGAATTTCCCTCGCTGCCTTCAGAGGAAGAAGCTTATTGCTGCTACACCTTTCTTCTCCGAAACTCAATCCTGATCTCTCTTCTTCTTTTTGTCCCCTCATTTCATAAGTGCGTAGATAAACAAAAAATCATAAATATGTAATTTTGGGATTTTTCTCATTTTTTTAGATTCGGAAGTTCAGATTCAATGTAGCTTGATGTGTTTTATAAACCAACAAAAAAAAAAGATGTAGAAAAACTTTTTAAAATGAATAAAACGAATAGCTAGTTGTGTTCGACATCGTTCGTTTCGGTTTCTGCATGAATTTGCTGGTCTCCCGTTGGTAATTCAATTGTTTATTTTCCTCTCGAAAAATTACGAATCTTTTGATGTTCTTCACTTCTTCAATGAAGCAGTTATTGTATGAACATTAACTATTTGATGTTGCTTTTGCTAAGTAAATCTATAATAAAGATTGGATCTTGGAAGTTTTGATTATACTTGTCATGTTAGATCTTCAAATTTACACAATGCCCGATTCTTAAATTTTCTATCTTCGACGTTAGATATTTGCCTGATTTACGATTGTGCGTTTGTTGCGTGTATATTACCATACCATATCGCGTTCGATTTTATTCATTTTGTTTTTCGATTTTATCTAGTTTTTGCATTTAGTTCACGCTTTGCTTGAATTCTCATCGAGATTTCAGAGTCGTGTCTGAGTTTGATTTGATAGCAACCGAGTCAAGCACTTGATTGAATCGCGTATTGCTATCGTTTCTTGATTTCAATTTGAGGTATATGATGATTTTGTCTAACACTAATTTCGAATGTCTTGTTAACGAAGTCTTTCGACTGTCACAAATCGTAACGGAACACAAATACCGATGTGAAACACTCGAAATTGAACATTATTTATTCACACAGTATCCATTTCATACAAAAAGATTAAACTATTGTACATTCATAAATCAAAATGAAGAAGGGGTTTCAAATTAACATATAAATAAATAATGGAAAACAGAGTATGCAAACACAACACAAATAGAAGTCGATTACGATTATTCATTATCCTCACGCAGAAACTCTCCCTTGTCTGAAAATATCCCGCTCGAATAACATTTTCTTGATCCTTCTAGAAGAGCTTCACTGCTGGTTGCGTTGTTCCGCTTCTCATCATAGCACAAAACTCCTCGTAGTTGATTTTCCCGTCCTATAAAATTCAAATTCGTAAATCACTATATCTAATTTTCATGAATAGAAACGTATAAAAAAATAAATTAATTTAATCTAACTTACATTATCAGTATCCACCTCCGAAATAATTTCCTCGATTGTGGCCTCGTCGCCCATACCGTATTCTTTCATAGCACTTTTCAGCTCATCTCTCGTGATATAGCTGAAAATGAATTTTAAGGAGAAAAAATCGCGATTTAATTAAAGCATAACAACGCACGAGAAATTTAATTTGGAAATAATCGGAATAAACTATCTCGATATTGATATCTTACCCACTGCTATCCTTGTCAAAAAACTGAAACGCACCAAACAGATGCTCGTCTTTTTCGAGCTTATGTCTGTGCATTGTAGCAGTGATAAATTCAATATAGTCGATTGTCCCATTACCATCCACATCAGCCTAATAATCAACAGTAAAATAAATAAATAAGTCAAATTAAATGCAAGCGGACAAATCCAATTTCGAGCGAAATTTCGAGCCAAGATGCAATCTTTATGAGAACCATACATTAAATCAGACCTGATTATTTAATTCAATCACGTGTTATCTTGCAAACCAAACGAGTGATAAGATTTTTGTGATAATACTTACAGCTTCCATGAGTTGTTTTACTTCGGTTTCCGAAAGTTTCGAGCCGAGCCTAGCCAGACCGGATTTCAACTCTTCATAGGTGATCGTGCCACTCTTATCTGTGTCCATATTCGCAAACATTGCTTTAAGACCCTTAATTTCTTCTTCTGATAAACTTTGTGCAATGACCTGCCAAGAATTTTCGATAAACGCAAAGAATATTTGTGGATTCAGAATCTCTCTCCAATAATATATATTTGTTGCATAAGTATAGACATTTCATTTTTCGATTTACGGAAATATATATATATATATATATATATATATATATATATATATATATAAAAGATTACCTTTAGTGCAAGTTTCTTGAGCTTATTCATTGCTCTGAATTGTTTCATTCTGGAGAGAACCGCACTATCTATCGGCTTGTCTGATGCTTGTCCCTTAACCCAAGGGTGCTCTTTTAAGACAAATCGTAAAAAAATGTTTACGTTTTTAGTTAATGAATATCATCGTACAATAATTTTACAAAAAATCAAATACAAGATCAGTGATAAAATTTACAAATATGTCCTCACCAAGTACTTGTGCAGAAGTAATTCTTCGTTTTGGGTCCTTAGTCAGCATTTTCTGAACGAGATCTTTGGCACTGTTTGATATGGAAGGCCATGGTTGACTATCAAAGTCAACTTCTTCTTTCAGTATAGCATCGAATATGCCTTTCTCAGTTTCTACAGCCAAAAAAAAAAAAAGAAAATTATCAAGAAAAGAATACGGAATTAGAAACTGTTATTACATCATCGTACAATGTAAGAATTAATTATTTCTTACCAGCCCAAAACGGAGGCACACCACTCAAAAGGATGTACAAAATAACACCGGCACTCCATACATCTATTTCCTTCCCGTAACTCCGCCTCAAAACTTCAGGAGCAACATAGTACGCACTCCCAACTATATCGCGGTATACCTTACCTGGAAAAAATATTTGATTACTAATGCAGCATAACATCGATGCAAAGATAAGTAAATCGAAAAAGTTTAAATTTTGCCCCAACTTTATATAAGTCGAGATAACTTTCATGGGATATATTACCGTTTTAAATAATACAACTTTATCCGATAGTTAATATAATTACTTACAACTCTCGTTCATAACGAGAAGGAGAATATTAATAGTATCAAGAACCATGATGCATATTGTAACATCAAATGTCATTACTAAATACTTCTTTTTTCCCGGAGATCTAACAAATTGAATTTCTTGTGTATCGAAGAATACATCACAAACTAACAAGAAACACGAAGGACTTCAATAAAGATCATACACATTCTCCATCAATCACTATATAGTAAGAGCCCATTTGGCTTTCAACATCTGATAAGTTGTTTTAAAAGTTGATAAGCTGTTACATCTTATTTCTAAAATTAATTTTTTGGAAGTGTTTGGATAATGAGCTTATAAGTTGTTTTTACTTGTTTTAAGATCTTAAACAAAAAGATGGAGTATAGGTATTTTAAAAAAAAAAAGGATCTTATAAGCTCTCTAGCCGCTTGTTTTATGATTTTTTGCAAGAAAAAAACAAACACTTTGGAAGAGCTTATAAACTCTTAAACATCTTGTAAGCTGTTAAAAACAACTTATAAGCTTAGCCAAACACCCTCTAAGAAATAATCTCACAATTAACCAAGATTAGCCAAGATTAGAGCCATTATACTACCAAACATCCAATAAAGTCGAATTATTTAATTAATCATAACTAATCAAAGAATACACAAAACGCACCTTCTTCGATGAAAACAGACAATCCGAAATCGGTGGCCTTCAACATCGACTTATCATCCTTACTTGATAGCAAGAAATTCTCAGGCTTAAGATCCCTATGCATCACCCCCATAAAATGGCAATGGTGAACGACGTTCACAATCTGCCTACAAAGATCGGCCGCGGCCCTCTCTGAGTAATGCCCCTGCGCGATAATACTATCGAACAATTCCCCGCCCCGACAAAGCTCCATCACCAAATGCACCGTCTGCCGATCCTCGTACGCGCCCTTGAACTCGACTATGTTCGGCTGCCCGCTCAAATGCTGCATTATGTGAACCTCCCTCTTCATATCGTCCTTATCGTTCTTGCTCACGAGCTTCCGCTTCAATATCGATTTGCACGCGTAATGGTGTCCGGTGGAGATTTCGATGCACGAATACGTAACGCCGAATTGGCCCCTCCCCAATTCTTTCCCCACCGTGTAATGCGACTTCACATCTTCAAAGGGTTTGCCGAGAATGTTGTTGGGCTCTAGTTTCTGGACGGGGTGTTGGGGTTGGGGTTGAGGTGGGGGTGAGGTTTTCGGTGGCGGCGGCGGGGGTGGGTTGTAGTGGTGCCTTTCCGGTTGGGTTGGAGGCTGAGGGGTGTATTGGGGTTGTGGCTTTTCGTAATTTTGTTGATTGTAAGCAGTGTTTGCTGATCTGTAGCCATTTGCATCTGGGCTTGAGTATTTGCCCTTGCTAAAACACCCACCCATTTTTTAATTTTTTTTCTGAATATATGAATCAAAGATTGCAGCTTTATGAATCTTTTCGTGAAAAGGAATAGAGAAAAAGTGGAATCTGGGGAGAAGATTCACATCGAGAGTCAAATCTAGAAATTGAGGGTTTTATTTTTGATTTGGGGATCTGATTATTCGACCTAGTTGTTAAGAAGAAGAAGAAGAAGAAGAAGGTCTGTAATGGCAACTATGGATTAAGGAGAAGAAAAAAGAATTAAAAAAAAAAAATCATTTCATAGACTGTGTTTGTTGACTTCTCAAAGCTGTGTGTGAAGTGTTCAACACACGTTTTTGCTTTACATTCTACTGTAATTATAATATTATTTATATATATATATATATATATATATATATATATATATATATATATATATATTGTATATATATATATATATATATTGTATTTAAATATTTCATGATAAGTTCATAAGATATCTTATATATTAGGGTAAATTCTAATTTACCCCCTCGTACTCAGCCTGAGAATCACTTTACCCCTCGTACTCTCAATTTCAACGATTTACCCCATTGTACTTGTACAATTTCCCAATATAGTCATTTCCTTCAACTTTTGTCAATTTTGACTCTGACGCCGTTTGGTCAACTCTGTAAATTACAAAATTGCCACTGCCTATAACGCGTCGTTTCTCCTCCGTCAATATTGTCATTTCTACTTCTCCCACCACTTTCCCTTCCAAGATATCCCCAAATTGAACACCTAACTTAGTAAAAATCAAGACCCAAAAATTGATCGATTCCACGCAGTGCAAAGAAAAAAACATATGAATGTGTGAAACTTTCTCTTTTCTAATCTCGAGAGTCAAAATCGAAAATATTCAATATTTACGTCAATATTTTGACTCTTGACCAAATGGCGACAGAGTCAAAATCGAAAAAAGTTGACAAAGAGGGTTGTATTGGAAAATTGTACAAGTACAAGGGGGTAAATCGACGAAATTAAGAGTACGAGGGGGTAAAGTGGTTCTTGGGCAAGGTACAAGGGGTAAAGTGGAATGTACCCTATATATTATAGGGGTAATGACAAATAGGCCCATGACAAGGGTACCTAATTAAAAGAGAGACATCCAATTTTTTTGTCTTTTAAATAAATTCAGTTCATTCAAACTTATTTGCAAATACGGAAAATTCTTTTATATATACCAAAATTATCCCCAATTAATTGAAACATAATTCAACTCCAATTTCATGATTTACACCCCAACTTAGTCCAATTTCATCAATTAACCAATTTTAACACTAATTTCAATTTTGACCCCAATTTTGACCCGCCACCACCGGAGACCGCCGGCCGCCGACGTTGACCGCCGGTCTCCAGCGTTGACTTCTTTTTTTTCTTTTTTTTTTTTGAAAAATATTTTTTTTTCCTGAATTTTTGTTCCGGCCGGTCAACTGCCGTTGACCGCCGGGTCTCCGACGTTGACTTTTTTTCTTTTTTTATAATTTTGTTTTTTTTTTAAATATTCTAATTAATATTACTGTCTTGGCTGCTAAATTACTGTCTCCGGCAGTTATTTAACTGTCGGAGACAGTAATTTAACTGTTAATTGACCTTTTTTTTTCTTCAAAAATATTTTAATTAATATTACTGTATTCGTTGCTGAAGTACTGTCTCTAGCAGTTATAGCAGTTATTTAACTGTTGAAGACAGTAATTTAACCGTTAATTGATTTTTTTATTCTTAAAAAAAATATTTTTAATTAATATTACTGTATTTGTTGCTAAATTACTGTCTCCAGCAGTTATTTGACTGTCGGGGACAGTAATTTAACTGTTAATTGACTTTTTTTTTCTTAAAAAAAATATTTTAATTAATATTACTGCCTTGGATGCTAAATTACTGTCTCCAACAGTAATATTATTGTCTGAGACAGTAATTTAGTAGCCAAAACAGTAATATTAATTAAAAAACAAATTAAGAAAAAAAATTCAAAAAAAAAAATTCAACGCCGGAGACCGGCGGTCAACGGTGGTTGACCGGCCGGAAAAAAATTTCAGGAAAAAAAAATTTCAAAAAAAAAAAAAGTCAACGCCGGAATCTATATATTTATTTAAATCCGGGGTCAATGTGTAATATTAAGGAAGTTATAGCATAATGGGTGGAATTGACAATAATTATATTATTCAGGGTATTTTGGACTAACGAAATATTTTATAAACTTTGGCAAACAAGCTATTAATTATGGGTCTATTAGATATAACCCCCTTAAACATTCAAATAATAGGGGTAGACCCAAATTTAAATTTGCCATTTTGATAAAAGCCCAAGCTTTTCGTAATTAAATAATTACCCTCAATCAAATCCCACAAATCCCGTTACTTTACCTTTTTTAAATTAATAGACTATCTCATATCTTTTAATAGACTATCCCATGTATCTAATTCGACTATGGGTTTAATTAATTGACTATTGGAAAAATAATAATATATATGGAAACTGAATAATATGTTTGTTTGAAATACTAATCAATTAGGGTAATTTTCCTTATTATATGAAAACGATTAGGGTAAATAATAATATATATGAAAAAATAATAATATATATGGAAAGTGAATAATATGTTTGTTATACTAATCAATTAGGGTAATTTTCCTTATATCATGTAATAGACTATCTTATTGATCTAATTCGACTATGGATCTCGTTAATAGACTATGGATCCCGTATTATTCAACCACATAGTATATTAATAATTTCAATATAGTACATTAATCTGCTATGATAATATATTACGGTTATAGTATTGATATGAAATTGTGTTACAAACAATATACCACTGAAATGACAAGAACATTGAGAACAACACCAACGTAAAGTATTCCACATAACCAATAAAATAGTACATTAATAATCTCATAATTTCAATCTAGGGTTTTGATAAAATACATAAAACACATCATAACACAATAAAACCAATATGTCGAGTTAAAAAACTCTAGTACATTAATAATCTCATAATAGTATAATAAAATGATAATGGTAGTATCATACGGTATTCATAATATTATACTACTGTATTACAACGGTTTAACACTTAACCGAAGTTACCGAGCCATTACATCGTAAACACCTCTTTATAGCAACTAACCCACCAAACCTCAACAAAATCCGTACGAAATTCGCCATCGAAAAAACCTAAAATCATGAAACAAAATTAAAAATGCAGAATACTAAAAAATAATTAAATAGACTGCAAATACATTTGAATGATAATACATTAATATCATCAAAAATAAATTTAAAATGCAAAATTCATACGCTAAATTAAAAAAGACTACGAACTATATTTTAATGTACTACCCAGCACACTTAAATCGGCTGTTATAAACAAATAAACCAACTATCGATCGGGATAAAAACATGAACTCGACCAAAGCGGACAATTATTCCGATTATTGCATAAACCAACTACGAAGCTCATATAAAAAAACTCTGGTCCGATCTGCGTGAACCATCCTCTTCTAACTCTGTCAATCCTCTTCCAAACAAACATCATCGGCAAAAAAAAACGATATATATATGACGGAATAATTTTGTTAAAAAACGTTCTACTTAATAGAATCAAGTATCAACACAACTCTTAAAAATTTCTAACCACCGTACACGACAATCATGGACATTGAGCAAAAAATAAAAACGAATAACGCATTCATACCCGCTTAACAACGTCCAACAACAAACGCTCAAAAATCGATCCTATTTCCACGACGGTGCAGAAATCTTCAATGACGATAAAACCCGCTGGAACGATGAAGAGAATCTTCAAAAAAAATTGTACACGATTTGATATAACGGCCAATGATCTCACGTAAATTTATTCCGTGATTTTAGGCAACATATCAGCAAATCTCAAATCACGTATTAAAGGAAATAAATGCCGTTTAATAATAAAATAGGGGTATTAAAGAGAAATTATATAATATATTTTGCCAAGTTGGCAAAATTGGGTGTATCTCAAAAAGGAGAAAAAAAATTGGATCTACCTCATTAGAAAATATGAACAAGGGGGTTTTCCCTAATAAACCCATTAATTATTGTTATTAAGGTTAATGGACGAAAATATTAATAAATTCAACCAAACACTTTATTCTTAAAGAAGTTATTATTTGAGATCAAACCTAACATCCCACCTAATAAAAATGATAGGTTTAGCTAAATTAAGGTGCAATTATTCGGTTAAATAATTAACTCCATTTGTTCCATACTTCTATTAAATGATTTCATTTACAATATATACTTAAATTTAATTTATTTGAACTTCATGAAAATTCCACACACCTACCTTTAAATATTTGAAATATTGTATAATTAAAATGTACGTAAAATGTCAATAGGAATATATATATATATATATATATATATATATATATATATATATATATATATATATACATATATCTTTGGGTAAATTCCACTTTACCCCCTTGTACTTTGTCTGGATATCACTTTACCTCCTTGTCTTCTCAATTGTATCGATTTGCCCCCTTGTACTTTTGTTCGATATCACTTTACCCCCTTCTAGTCTCAATTCATCGATTTGCTCCCTTGTACTTTGGCTCAATATCACTTTACCCCCTTCTACTCTCAATTGCATCGATTTGCCCCATTACTTGAAAAATTGTCTCAATGTGGCACTCGCCGTTAGTTTTCAGACATTTGACATTAACACTGTTTGATCTAAGTTTGAAAGTTACAAAAAAGCTACCCCTCCCAGTTTAAATAATTATTAATAAAATAAAAA
>NW_012193410.1:1900720-1949201 GCF_000504015.1 Erythranthe guttata
AGCGGCCATGTCTACACCGGTACTTGGGCCCCCATTGGTCATCTAAATCCCTCCCCTCAGATACGGAGGGCGACCACTCCTCGCAGAAGAAGAAACCTCTTTCTTGCCCTTCTTCTTGGGTCGTTCCAAGAGTTTACCCGAAGGGGAGAAGTAAGGCCCCTCCTCCGACGAAGAAGAGATAGAAAAAGCAGGGTTTTCACCCCCCTCCCCGGAAGGCGCTTTTTGGCCAAAAGGGTCAGGGGAATGGGCTGACATTATCGAATTGAAGAATAAGATGGAGGTAATAAAAGATGGGGAAGAGAAGTAATACCTTGGCTAGAGAGAAAGAGTGGACTTGAGGGAGGAAAGCTCTGTCTCAGAAAATGGAATCACCAGAAATCAAGCAGGAGGAGAGACGTGTAGGCAAAAAGAAAAAACTTTTACAAGTTGGGTTAATGAGGTATTTATAGGGAAAGAGATAAGAGGAAATTAGATCTCAACCACTCATTCGGACGAACGAGATCAAAAGCAGGCCGCCTCGAATTCGGCGCGGAAAGCACCGATTGAAATTCCCTCATTATGACCTAGGGAACTCGAATCGACTGCATTGATTGATAGGACAGCAGAAGGCGGTAGAGCACGCTTCCCCATCAAAGATTAAACGCTAAAAACGAACTGTTACCTCGCACTCCATACTCCATATTCATCGAACGGGACAAAACAGAAGTTTTATCTCGCCCGATAATTAAGGAGTAGGGGGGAGTAGTTGATACGGGCCATTCTGGAAAGATCCAATACGAATTAGGCCCACGACAAAAGGCCCATGGCAATTCAGCCCAATGATATAAAAAGACCATTAGGTCGTACGACCTCAACGACGAACTGCGGAACTTCGGCTCGCAGGCCCAGTATCGGCTCGTGGTAAATCGAGCCCAGGGTTGTAAAAGGCCCAATACACACAATGGCTTGAGGGGGGAAAAACCCTAAAAAGGAAACCTTGGAGGCCAAGGTTTCCTCATTTATAAATAGGGAATGATATTGCGTTTTTCCACACAGATAATATACATTTTTTCACATACTTTTACGTACTTTCTAAAAACTCGCTTTGAAATCATACTGACTTGATCGTCGGAGCTTTCCCGCCGGGAACACCTCCCGGCGTTGCAGGTCTTTTTTCTACCGGAATCCGACAGAGAGCTTAGAGGACGCGAGGAAGAGCCCCACGGACCAAATCACACACTCATATTCGGAATCGAAAGGGGATCAAGAAGACGACGGCTAGTACGTCTATTCCAACAAGTGATGAATGGAATGTCCGCATTGCCGATAAACTTGCCTTTCACGCTCTTCAACAAAGGCGTGCGTGCAAGGTCGGAGGTTAGAGACATTGTAATGGAACTCATACGAGAAAAGAGGCAAGAAATGGAGAAACGAAAAACCCTAGATAATAATCACCATCAATATCAAGATCTCATCACTAAATTTGTAAGCATGAAAAACGAGGAGGATAGTACATCATCATCACCTATGTTGTCCGACGACGAGATAGTGGATAACTGCATCGTTGCAATGGTTGCCGGGCACGACACATCTTCGGTCCTCCTTACTTTCTTGGGTCAAACTCCTGTCTGAAAATCCGCACATTTACCAAAATGTCCTTAATGGTCGGGTGGTTAACACTAAACTGTTCCAAGACTTTGAGTAACTTGCAATCGGCTAATTATATTGTTTTTTTTCCATGTAGAACAAGAAGAGATTGCAAAGGGGAAGAGTGGGACCCACGACGAGCCTCTCACGTGGGATGATCTGTCGAAGATGAAGTACACATGGAAGGTGGCAACAGAGGCATTGAGGATGTATCCACCGGTATTTTGTGCCTTCAAGAAGGTTCTTCAAGATTTCGAACTCGGAGGATATATCATTCCCAAGGGATGGCAGGTGATTTATTTGATCGATAAAATTGTAATTTATTCACTGATAAATAAATTAACCAAACAAGATTGATATCTAAATCTTGTTTTTCGAGCAGATTGTTTGGGCATCATTCATGACGCATATGGATGAATCCATATATCCGGATCCAACAACTTTCAACCCGACCCGGTTTGACAACAAACAAGGAGCGACACCGCCTTTTAGCTACATAGCGTTTGGGGGCGGGCCAAGACTGTGCCCTGGATACGAGTTGGCAAGAATCGAAACCCTAACCATGGTTCATTACATGGTTACTCGGTTTCAGTGGAAGCTCTCTTTAAAGGAGAATCTCTTCGGGAGATTCCCCATGCCAATTTTCCATCATGGGTTGCCTATACAAGTCAAGATCAAGAAGCCTCTTCATGAATCATGATGATGATACAACGTAAACTCCGTCGATTACTACTTGTATAAAGTGTTGTTTTGATTTGGCATTTCCAATAAGACGAATAAGAAACTCGTGATTTTCTGCGAAAATCGATTTATATATATGACACAACACTGAATAAAAATACATGGAATGATGGAAATTAAAGAAAGTTTTTGCGAAACGTTTGATCCCAGAATCCATAAATAAAATCGGGATATTTTTTTTTCTGCGATGACTGAATTTCATATCTCCTAGTCCAGTAATTTCAAAAAAGCTGGAGCCGTGAGAAATACTCTAGAATTTGATCGCCACCACCGATTAAATATACATTGCGTGTAATTGGTGGTGGTGGTGGTTGTGGGCTTTTCCGGTGACTAGCGGATGGGGTGGTACTGGGCAGACACTCTTCTAGGCGGCAGCTTCCGCAAAATGTACAAGACGAGAGCTGAAGGAAGAATCTCGACCAGCTGTTTTATTTCAAATTAAAATATATATTAGAACTCGGGCGGATATGTAATAACTAACAAGTAACACAAAACCGACACATGCTTAAAGACAGAGATGTTGATGATTACCGTGTAGTAGATGAAGTTCAAAACCGGGTGGTCAATTACGTACAGTGATGCATCTGAATCAAAAGCTGACAGCCCGACCTGTAGTAAAATGACGATTATTACGCATGGAATGGAACGACGCAAGTTAATACACTATTGTAAGAAAATTAAAATAGCGAAGAAAAATAAAATAAAATCCAAGGACAATTTTAATTAAAACCTTACCACGAAGCACCTTATAAGAAAACAGGTGAAGCATATAGCTGTCACAGATCCAACCTGTGAACGAAATCTCGTTAGTCGATATGGATAAATTTAGGAAACAAATAAAACGATAAATCGGAGAAAACCTCGTGAAGTTTCTTTCTCCTCCCTTTAGATTCAATGGGGAAGCGTCTCAGCATGAAAAACAATCTGGACGAAAGAAGAAAGAAAATAAAATTAATATTGCTTTAATTTATTATAATTGTATTATTAATATTGCTCGAAATGATCAAATGCTTACCTTCCTCCATATAGCAAAAACCCTAATGCAGCTACGAAGGATACAACTGCGGAGAAAAAAAAAATAACGAAGGCTGAATTCTTTGAGTGAAGGTAAATTTAAAATGAATACAAAGTGGAGAGATATTTACCTGCAATAAATATCTTTCCGACAAATTCAGCAACACTGTTATCGTTTACCCAGAGGTACACCCAGATGCAGACCTAATGTGAACACATCTTTTCTCGTTAAATTTAACCAACAAAAAAAACGCGCCACTAATATTTAGATAACGATCCTACACAACTTTTTACAGGAAGAAATGAGTACTTATATATGGGCCAAAAGAAATACAACTCAAAAGGTATATATGAATATAAGGAAATATATTAGAAACGAACCTGTATGAAGTAAACTACAGCATTGACAGCAATGTAGAATATTCTCAGTTTATCGGTCGGCAAACTTCTAGCCTGATCAACGAATAGAATGAAAACTCAGTGATTCGTTATATGAAATAGACGTTTGTTGGAAATGACAGCTGTTACATTTCGGTTAGACGATTATTTTCTTTTTAAATATCTGATTATACCTGGTGATATATTTCGGCCCAGAAAAGGACAAGAAGTGTGTACGTAGAAAAGAACAGCAGGCCCGGAAGATCCAGAAGTACCAACGTCAGGGCCTGGTTATTGAAAGATAAAGAATATAGTTTAAATAATAATTAAAAAAAAAAACACGGGAAAACATAATTTCTAAATTAAGTCTCTTTCCGCTTATATACACAACTCAAAGAGGCTTCTTAGAACAAATATTCTTCAACATCAAGATTCGTGCAAGCCCAAACCTACTAGAGCGTACGAGAAAAAAGCGGCAAGGGAAATAAAGAACAAAGAGACAAAGAGTGAATTTAGGCCTCGTTTGGTTGCCAATATAGGATTAGCCAAGATAAAGATGAAATAATCTAATCAAAACCCAAAATGATCCCTAAAAGGCATGATAACATAATATTTTTCGGGTCGACCCGGGAAGTTATTGGGTTTAGTAGTTTACGAAACATCAAACAAAGTCCTATTATTTAGTTAATCATGGCTAATCTCCCCAACCAAACGAGGCCTTAATCTATTAATTAGAATACACAGTTGGCAAGGTGACTCTTACCTTAGGATGGAAGAGAAATACGTGCATATGAAATCCAAACAAAACGGCACGCACTGCAATTGAGTAGCTTAACGATTAATGCAATGGATGGAAATTAGAAATATAAATATTTAATAGTCAAGAAGTTCTTATAGGAACCTCCATTCACAACGAAGTTCATCAGGTGGAAGACTTTCTGAGTAGTCCATCCGTACTCGGGCACCCTCAGTTCAATACGTATCAATTGAATCTGCAGGAAATAAACAAGTTCTCAAAAAACTGTTCGATTCGATGATGTAATAACATCATCAAAAAACGGAGTTAAAACACGAGACGCCGAGTTTAATTATCTAATTGAAAAAAAAAAACACACACACATACAGCTGAATATCTAATTCACAGAGAGCATATCTCTAATCAAAGTTTCCAGTTTATGATTCTATTGTTAAGAATATTCACATATATAAATCAGTAATAACCAATTCACTAACTCACTGAGTCAATAAATTAAATTAATTAAATAATAATAATAATAATAAATCAGTTGCCCAGCTCATGATAAGCAGAATACCCAGAGATGCATACTAAAATCAAATCGAGAGAACAATTAAAAATCGAAAGGTGTTTGAATAATCGAACTCACAAGGGCGACGGAGGAAACGAGGGCGTAAACGGCGCAGAGAGAGAAGAATATTCCGTCTTGCCATTTAACGGAGTCGTTAACCTCGTCCCACCAGCCGGCCGACAGTACTCCGGCTCCTCCGTCAGTCGCCGGAAAGCCGAATAAAATTCTCGCCATCGCAGCTCAGCTAGGTATAGCTAATCCCTCCCCCCTCTCCTTTTTCCCCTTTCTTCGTTAATTATTAAAAAAAAAAAAAAGGAAAAAATACAAAAAACTGATTAGCTGTTGAATACCACTTAATACAGTATTATTAATTAGCAATCAGAGCAGGAGATCAAATCGAAGATGAGAGAGGGGAGAGCAAAACCTGCACACAGAAAAACGTGCAGGATTTTTACATTAAACAAACGTAGAGAGAGAAAGAAGAGAGAGGAGAGAGAGAGAGAGAGAGAGAGGAGTCTTAGGTCGTACTGAGGTCGGAGGAGATAGAATAGTTTGAAGGGCTTTTTCGTAATTTTACCGGAACAGATAGAATAGTTTGAAGGGCTTTTCTGTAATTCTTGTGGAACAGATAGAATAGTTTGAAGGGCTTTTCTGTAATTTCTCTAGAATTTGTCATTGTCGAAATATTTTGGTTTATGCTTTTTATTATTCAACTTTGTCTGGCCGGAGCCTTTTTTTGTCTGAGAATTAAATAATTGAGGGTAAAATATTAAAATGGCATTTGTTAATAAATAATTATTATGTTGTATTTTTATATTGTAAAATAAATCTGGTATTATATTTCAGTCCCATATTCGAGAAGTCGTAGACGAGAATAAAAAATTAGGCTTTTTTATATTTTTAATATGAAATCTATAAAATAATATAATATTTAATTACTTAAGTAATTAGGCAACATATAAAGTAGATTGTTGGGCATATTTACAAATTACGTTGATATAAATTAATTAGATCGAATTTTCAAGTCTGAAAAGAAGGCCCAAAAATTACTAATAAATGGTTCTAAAAAAATAAAATAAAAGATACATGAGGACTATAAGCATTTGGAGGCCCTTAAAAATGTCATTTTTTAGGCCCGATGGGTAATAACTTTTGAGCCTTACTATTGGGCTTATATGTTTGTTAATATCATATATATATATACGTTATTGTACAAATGAATATCATCAAGGGATCCGTGGCGCAATGGTAGCGCGTCTGACTCCAGATCAGAAGGTTGCGTGTTCGATTCACGTCGGGTTCAATACCCCCGATCAAATTCCCTTATTCTCTTTTAATTTTTAATTTTTTTTTTTATTTCCAGCTGTTTCCTCTAACACTAATTTCTAGCATTTTTGAATTATTTTTATGTTTTATTTCCTCACGTTCAAACCTTCTTTTTTTCTCCTCCTCTGTACACTATCTTTCTCGTCTGTAAACCCTAATTCCCAAATCCAAACCCTAATTCACACTCCCGTCGCAGTACCGCCGAACAACAATGGCGTTCCGCAGCAAAATCCGACTCCTGACACTCCAACGCAATCGCCCATTTTCCTCTTCAATCCTGAGCCCGGACTCCAAAACCCCACTCAGCAGCAAAGAGAAGTCACGCGCCGCCCTCTCCCTCCTCCGATTCGAAAAGAATCCGGAACGAATCCTCGATATCTGCCGAGCCGCTTCCCTCACCCCCGACTCACATCTGGACCGTGTCGCCTACTCCATGGCCATGTCCAAGCTCAAAGAATCCAACTACTACGAGGGCATTCGTGGCTTCATCAAAGATTCCCTGAACCGCCCGGATTTTAGGTCTGAGCGCTCTGTTTCTCATTTGATCGTTCTCTACGGCCAGGCGGGTCTTGTCAAGGACGCCATCAACCTGTTCGACGAAATGCCCAAGTTGGGTATTCAGACCAGCGTCAAAGCTCTGAACTCGCTGCTGTTCTCCTGCGCTATAGCTGGTGAATACGGCGAAATGAAGAGGGTTTTTTCGGATTTCCCGAGAAAGTACGGTTTGGAGCCGGATTTGGACACTTACAACACTGTGTTGAAGGGCTTGTCTGAATCAGGTAGTGCGAACTCAGCCCACTCCATACTAGCCGAGATGGAGAGGAAGGGTATAAAGCCTAACGCAGCGACTTTTTCTGTTGTGATTGCTGGTTTCTACAAGGAGGAAAAAATCGGTGATGTGGAGAAGATGATTGGTCTGATGAAGAAACACGGAGTCCAGAGAGGGATCGGTGTTTACAACGTTATGATGCAGAGCTTGTGTAAGCTGAAAAGGTCAAATGAGGCGAAGGCGTTGTTGGATGAGATTCTGTCGAAAAAAATGAAGCCCAACTGTGTAACGTACGGCCATTTGATTTACGGGTTCTGTAAAGAAGGAAAATTGGATGTGGCCAAGAGTTTGTTCGAGGAGATGGTTAATCGGAAGTTGAAGCCAGAGGCGGAGTGTTATTTTACGATGGTTTACTATTTATGTCAAGGGCATGAGTTTGATGTTGCCTTAACCATATGTAAGGATTCTATGTCGAAGGGTTGGATTCCGAACATAACAACAATGAAGTCTCTTGTGAATGGACTGGTTAGTGTTGAGAAAGTTGACGAGGCGAAGGAAATTATCGCAGTGATGAAGGAGAAGTTCTCTAGGAATGCCGATAAATGGATCGAGATTGAGGAGGGATTAGGTAAAGTAGTTGAGAGTACCTAACCATGGTATTACTGATTTATCTTTTGTTACGCAGTTTCGTGTCTGTAATAAGACCGGCCATGTCAGCAAGAATGATGCTCCCGATGAATTTGTTTTTTTTTTTTTTGCTGAATTTGTTTCTTTAGTTTGATGCTCCTTAATGTTGGTTTTGGAAAGTTGATAGTTTGTTGTCGTGCGTTTTCATTTGCATTTGGAGTAATTCATAAAGATCGATCAATCTCCTATAATTTTGTCGGTGCGTTTTGTTTCTGATTTGCGTACTTTGGTTGAATAGTTTGAGGTTGTACTTCTTATTCTTCAAAGATTTTGTCATCCTAACCACAGTTATCCTCTATCTTTCCAGTTCAGTGATGAAGTATTGTATTTTTTTGCCTTTGTGCAGTAAAATTTAAAAAAATATCTGCAAGACTTGTCCGAGTTGGAAAAATTCAAACTTGCCCAGAGCAGAGAAGCTGATTAATTGCTATTTGTAAGATAATTAAACATCAGGGATCCGTGGCGCAATGGTAGCGCGTCTGACTCCAGATCAGAAGGTTGCGTGTTCGATTCACGTCGGGTTCAAAACTCCCGATCTAAAATTCCCTATTCTGTTTTTTTAATTTTTAATTTTCGTGCTATTTTCTGTAAAAGAAAATTAGCGAAATTAAAATTACTTTCCACTTTTCTATTTCTTTTTTTCGTCTGTAAACCAAAATCCCCAAATCCAAATCCAAAACCCTAATTCACTGTCTGGCAGAACCACCGAACAACAATGGCGTTCCGCAGCAAGCTCCGATTACTTACACTCCAACGCAACCGCCCATTTTCCTCTTCAATTCTGAACCCGGACTCCAAAACCCCACCACTCAGCAGGAAAGAGAAATCTCGAGCCGCGCTCTCTGCGCTCTCCCTCCTCCGGTTAGAAACGAATCCGGAACGAATCGTCGATATCTGCCGAGCCACCTCACTCACCCACGGCACGCACCTGTATCGTGACGCCTACTCCGTCGCCATTTCCAAGCTCAAAAAATCCAACAACTACGGCGGCATTCGTACCATCATCAAAAACTCCTTATCCCGTACAGATTGCAGATCTGAGCTCTCCGTTTCTCATTTGATCGTTCTCTACGGCCAGGCGGGTCTTATCAAGGACGCTCTCCAACTGTTCGACGAAATGCCAAGCTTAGGCATTCAGATCGGTGTGAAAGCTTTGAACTCGCTGCTGTTCTCCTGCATTATAGCTGGAGAATACAGCGAAATGAAGAGGGTTTTTTCGGATTTTCCGGGAAAGTACGGTTTGGAGCCGAATGTGGACACTTACAACACTGTGTTGAAGGGCTTGTGTGAATCGGGTAGTGCGGATTCGGCCCACTCTATACTGGCGGAGATGGAGAGCAAAGGTATAAATCCCGACGCGAAGACGTTTTCTGTTGCGATTGCTGGTTTCTACAAGGAGGAGAAATTCGACGATGTCGAAAAAATGATTGTTTCGATGAAGAAATACGGAGTGGAAAAAGGGATCGGTATTTACAACGTTATGATGCAGAGCTTGTGTAAGCTGAAAAGGTCGAATGAGGCGAAGGCGTTATTGGACGAGATTCTGTTGAAAAATATGACGCCGAACTCTGTGACGTACGGCCATTTGATTCACGGGTTTTGTAAAGAAGGAAAATTGGATGTGGCCAAGAGTTTGTTCGAGGAGATGATTAGTAGAGAATTGAAGCCACAGGCCGAGTGTTATTTTACGATGGTTTATTATTTATGTAAAGGGAATGATTTTGAGGTTGCCTTAACCATATGTAAGGAATCTATGTCGAAGGGTTGGATTCCGAATATGACGACAATGAGGTGTCTTGTGAGTGGACTGATTAGTGTTGAGAAAGTCGACGAGGCGAAGGAAATTATTGCAGTGATGAAGGACAAGTTCTCTAGGAATGTCGATCCGTGGATTGAGATTGAGGAAGGATTACCTAAGTAGTCGAGTGCTGATTTATCTTTTGTTTATATCGTATCGTGTTTGTAGTAACTCTGCGATGAAGAGTTCGGCGTTGGTTGGACTTTTGTTCTTGAAATGAAGCTGTGTTAATAAACATGTCATGTATGCATGATCTTTTTAATCTTTATTATATATATATATATATATATATATATATATAAGGAAAGATCAGTATAAATAGGCAGCTGATTTGTGCTAGGTTTAGTCGACTTCTCCATCGAGATTCTGAACTGTGTTTCGAAGCTTAAATTCTCGAAGCTTATTCTTGTTTGAGCTTCTCGAATTGCTTCGTTTATCCGTAATTTCTTTGGAGTTTATATATATATATATATACAACAACGAAAGATATATCTTTCGTTGTTGAATTATATCTTGTTCACTATCTATAATCGTTTTAGACCGTTGCAAGCTCCCGGGAAAGGGTGGCGACGACGACAGAGAGATTATGCGGTTGGCGAGGGAAGAAGATACAAGGGTTTCACAATTTTGGTAATAAGCGAGTAAGGACAAATTACGTATACTGAATAGTAACTTGTTAAACGTTTAAATTAATTAAATTTGAGGGTTTTACTAATAAAGCAAAAAGAGTTGGAGCTAAACAGCAGTATTTCCAATGTTTTGGGGGTTTTTTCGCTAATGATCATATTTAAAAGTACTTTCAAATTTATTTTTATTTATTTTTTACTCTACACTTGCCTTTCTCGTCTGTCAACCCAAAACCCCCAAATCTAAAACCCTAATACACTCCGTCGGAGAACCACCGAACAACAATGGCGTTCCGCAGCAAGCTCCGATTACTGACGCTCCAACGCAACCGCCCATTTTCCTCTTCAATTCTGAGCCCGGAATCCAAAACCGCACTCAGCAGCAAAGAGAAATCACGCGCCGCGCTCTCCCTCCTCCGGTTCGAAAAGGAACCGGAACGAATCGTCGATATCTGCCGAGCCGCCTCCTTCACTCCCGACTCGCATCTGGACCGTGCCGCCTACTCCGTAGCCATTTCCAAGCTCCAGAAATCGAATGACTACGAAAGCATTCGTAGCATCATCAGAGACTCATTATCCCGGCCGGATTTCAGGTCCGAGCGCTCCGTTTCGCATTTGATCGTTCTCTACGGCCAGGCCGGTCTAGTCGAGGACGCCATCAACCTGTTCGACGAAATGCCTGACTTGGGTATTCAGGCCAGCGTGAAAGCCTTGAACTCGCTGCTGTTCTCCTGCGCTATAGCTGGGGAATACGGCGAAATGAAGAGGGTTTTTTCGGAATTTCCGAGAAAGTACGGTTTGGAGCCGAATCTGGACACTTACAACACTTTATTGAAGGGCTTGTGTGAATCGGGCAGCGCGAATTCGGCCCACTCTATACTGGCTGAGATGGAGAGCAAAGGTATAAAGCCTGATGCAAAGACGTTTTCTGTTGCGATTGCAGGTTTCTACAAGGAGGAGAAATTTGATGATGTTGAAAAAATGATTGTTTTGATGAAGAAATATGGAGTGCAAAAGGGGATCGGTGTTTATAATGTCATGATACAGAGCTTGTGTAAGCTGAAAAGGTCAAATGAGGCGAAGGCGTTGTTGGATGAGATTCTGTCGAGAAATATGAAACCAAACTGTGTATCGTATGCCCATTTGATTACTGGGTTCTGCAAAGAAGGAAAATTGGATGTGGCTAAGGTTTTGTTCGAGGAGATGGTTCGTAGGGAGTTGAAGCCAGATGCAGATTGTTATTTTACGATGGTTCATTATTTATGTAAAGGACATGATTTCGAGGTTGCCTTGGGTATATGTAAGCAATGTATGTCGAAGGGTTGGATTCCGAATATAACGACAATGAAGTCTCTTGTGAATGGACTGGTTAGTGTTGAGAAAGTTGACGAGGCGAAGGAAATTATCGCAGTGATGAAGGAGAAGTTCTCTAGAAATGCCGATAAATGGATCGAGATTGAGGAAGGATTGCCTAAGTAGTTGTGTA
Source organism: Erythranthe guttata (assembly GCF_000504015.1). The sequence continues at coordinate 1,912,479 of NW_012193410.1, forward strand.
CTCGACATGGTATTACTGGTTTATCTTTCGTTATTATGCCGTATCATGTTTGTAATAAGTGCCTTGTCAGCAAGATTGGTTTTTTCTTCTCTTTCTGAGATGCTCATTTAAATTGGTTTCGGAAAATACTGCAGTTTTGTATGCGTTTGAAGTAATTCATATAGATCGTGGTTCTATGATTTTGTAGGTGATTCTTGTTTCTCATCTGCATACTTGTTCTTAGCTGTTCCCCGTCTAATGGTTCGAGGTTTTACTGCTTATTATTAGATCAAAGATTTTGTTCTCATAATGCAGTAACTTTTTATTGCATCGAAGCAAAGATCGGTTGTTGACTTTTTGTTCTTGAATTGAAGGTGTTTCTCTTCATCTGTTGGAGTTGAAGATCCAAATGAAGCTGTGTTAACAAACATGTCACGTATGTATGAATTATGATGATGCTTTCTTAATTGAATATTAATTTCCAGCTCTTTTTTAATCTTGTTTTATATATATATAATTAATATTTATTAATAATAATAAAATAATAAGAAAAATGAAGTATTTTAGGCCAGGTGATTGGGTTATAGAATTACAGGTAAATAGGTCAGATATATAAGCAATTAGAAGTGGAATAAAATATTATACCATTTATCCTAAAAATCCAAAACGTGGTTTCTTGTCATTAAGATGCCTAAAACTAGTTGTTCGCATGATGACTGGGCCCGGCCCGCTTTCATCTTCTTAAAATCATCATTAACCAATTCAAATCAAAATTGATTATTTTCAACTGCTCCTCCTTTTCAGGCCAATCTGTACACATTTCATCAATGATCAATTATTATTCCATCTTTTCCCTTTTCTTTTCCAAGTATTCGATTTTGGTCGATCATAAATGTTATGCATGAAGACGAAAGGGGATCAAATTCTGGGATGATTCTTGAAATTCGAGGGCCAACAGTTTCAGACGTTATCGAACGACGAAGAAGATGAGGTTCCCTAGTTGTTGCAGGATTCCACGCACCGACACAATGAGGAAGAAGGGTTCTTCCCTCAAAGCTTCGAAAAGTTCCGTCCATGAAATTAAGGAAGCCAAGAAATACGATAATGCAGAGGCATTATCCGTAATTGCCAGAAGTGTGTCTATGAATGCCGGTTAGGTTTTGACATTTCGTTAATGCTGTTTACATTTTTCTTGTTCCGAGATTTGTCTTTTTGACATTCTTGAAATAATCTTATTCTCGATAAAATTGGCTTCTTGATTTAGCACCTAATTATAATCCGCGGCCTACAATTATTATATTTGCGTCAATCTTGTGATCAGATTAATATTTACACAGGTGGAAGTAAACAAAAGATAATAGCAGAAGATATCGTTAATCACGGTGTACGAGCGCCGGCAGAGATTTTCACATTCCGAGAACTGGCAAACGCGACCGAAAACTTCAACCCCGCATTGCTAGTGGGCGAAGGTGGATTCGGGAGGGTCTACAAAGGACACCTCAAGAAAACCAATCAAGTATACATACATATATGTTTGCATTACTCTTATAATAGTTTGCATTCAGACAATTTATCTTTAATATTGTTTTTTTGGGGTTTCTAGATAGTGGCGGTGAAGCAGTTGGATCGAAACGGGGTTCAAGGAAACAGGGAATTCCTGGCGGAGGTGTTGACTTTGAGCTTAGCTCATCATCCGAATCTCGTTAATTTGATCGGATACTGTGCTGATGGACGACAGAGGATATTGGTGTACGAGTACATGCATCAGGGCTCTTTAGAAGATCACCTCTTAGGTAAAATATTCTAACATTGCTTACTGTTAGAATAGAAAAGTAGACGAAAAAAAATTGGGATTCAATCTGACATGGGATTCAATCTAACATTGCTTACTAGAATCGATTCATATTCTAAGATTATAACATGGGATTCGTGTTTTCTTGATGGTTCTTGTAATGTATATAGTAGTAACATTCTTTTTTCTCAGATTTACCACCGATGAAAAAGCCCCTCGATTGGTACACTAGGATGCAAATAGCTAGAGGTGCGGCAAAAGGGCTCGAGTATTTGCACGATACAGCGAATCCGCCAATTATATTCCGTGATTTCAAGGCGTCCAACATACTATTGGACGATGGGTTCAATCCAAAGTTGTCTGATTTCGGGCTTGCTAGATTGGGCCCCACAGGGGAACAAGATCATGTCTCGACGAGGGTGATGGGTACCTACGGCTACTGCGCGCCCGAGTACGCTCAGACGGGCAAACTCACGACAAAGTCTGACGTGTACAGTTTCGGAGTGGTGTTTCTCGAGATTATCTCGGGAAGAAGAGTTATAGATAGCACAAAGCCGCCCGAAGAGGAGAATCTAGTCGATTGGGTTAGTTAACATATTGTATTAGTATATATGAGTTTATTGCATTTAGTACCCCCCGCGCTATACCAAATTGCTAAAAACCTCTCCGTGTTATAAATAATAGCGTAAACCTCTCTATGATGAATTGTTTTAGCAAATAATCCCCTAAATGGTGCGTTTTTTCTTTTTAGGGGTACTTTGCTAATAAAATTGGATCGTAGAGGGGTTTATGTTATTATTAATAACACGGAATGTTTTTCTTACAATTAGAATAAACACAAAATGGCGGGTTTTTAGGGGGTAATTTGCTGAAAAAATTGCTTCGTAAGGGGGTGTTTGCTGATATTTAATAGAGGGGGAAGTTTTTTAGCAATTACAGTAAACACATGGGTGCTACATGCAATAAACTCGACAACGTTGATCTTCTTAATTAAAAATAAATAAATTTTACCATGTCTCGTTTTTCAGGCGAAACCTCTTTTTAAGGACAGGGGAAAGTTCGAATTAATGGCTGATCCATTGCTCGAAGGGAAGTACCCAATGAAAGGTTTGAGTCAAGCGCTTGCAGTTGCGGCAATGTGTCTTCAAGAGGAAGCCGGGACCCGCCCCTTGATCGGAGATGTGGTAACTGCACTTGAGTATCTGTCTATTACAGAAGAAGTTGTTAATTGTGAAACAGATGTGTAATGATATATATGTGTGTGTGTGTATATATATTTTATAAATCGATTCTTCGTCGTGTGTCCTGTCGTTAGCAAAAAGAATGGAGAGTGTTTGGAGATTCTGTAACGAAATTGGTTTGAAAAATTTTGTTTGGTTTCTTTAGGAAATTCTTTGTTGTAAAATCATTGGAATTTTGCCCCTTTCGGGTTTGTTCTATAAGTTATGCCCGATGAATTTCACTCGATTATAATTCTATTATAACTTATACGCGTGCATAGATTCATACATATTTTGTGTGATTCCGATATAGGACCCTTTTTAATGTTTAGTGAGACAATTAAATTGCTAGAAGAAAATATTTACTATTAATTAAACAACTTTTAACATACTAAAAAAAATGTATAATTAAATAATAAAAAATCCATAGACTCTATATTAGTTATTAGGGTAAGGTACTAAAACGAGTGGCTAGAAATTGAAAAAGAAAATTATTACTCACTAGATCTCTGTCATATTATTTATTGTGGAACATAGTTCAAGAAACTAATATATCACATTATATAATATCTTGTCAAAAAAAAAAAAAAAAAAAAACTCAAAATTAAGGGAAAAAAAAAGACTTGTACCATATGTGCATTGATTCTATGAAAACCCTAATAAAATGACTGCAATAACCTCACACGTTAATTATTTTTACATTGATTATCTCTTAATAAATTAAGACTAACGAGGGCAAAATTGAGAAAAAGTATGATAAATGCTTCTTTGAAAATACTTAATTACTTATTAGGCATTGGACTATGAGATTTCCTGTTTTCATTTTTATGCAAAAGAGACAAATAAAATGATGCAAAATAGGTGATTTGTTCCACTTTTAAGCAGTACTTAAGGATACAAGAAAAACAAGCAAAAATAGAAAATAATAAATAAATAGATAAATAAATGAATAAAGTGGCAAGTGTGTGATTTGGTGAAGGTAGGTGTGCCACAAACTATGTTGTAAATGGTCATTGAATAACCAATGGGCCACAAGTCCACGGAATGGGCATTTTACCCAACTCTCTCTGCTGATCTCTCTTTCTCTCTCTTCATTTACATTCAATTCAATTGGTTGTTTTGATTCAGATATTGTGTCCCATGCCACAATATATATACATACATACATGTATACACGTATTAACCGAAATGTTAAAAGTCGTTTCAATTTTAATAATACCGTCTTGATTTCGAACATGATTTCGAGTAATTTTTAGTTAGATTTGGGCAACAAACTGCAGTCTTTTGAGTTAGCTTTCTAATTCAGTTTGAATCAGTTGGATTGGATATCGTACGACAAAGTTATTCATGAATGAGTTACATTTTGAATTTTAGATGTCGTACAACAAATTCCGTGTTTCGAATTTTGCCAAATTCAGCATAAAAACTGGGTAAACTCACGTTTGAAGTCGAAACAATATTATTTAAAACGACATTTATCATACCCCACATATTAATTACATATATCACTAAAACAAAATTACATATATATAAACTCATTTACTTAATAGAAAATGCTATAAATTATTTCAAGAAAAGATTCAATATAGTGAAAGTTACATAAATATAAAAAATAATAATATTATATTATATATATATTGAGCTTAGAACAAATTAAGCACTTTTACATACAGAAATATCAGATTTAACAAAAGAAAAATACTAAAAAAAACACACTTTAAATATTTGTTTAAATTAAGCAGAAAAGATAAAATAAAAATAAAAAGCTATATTAAAATTAAACAGATCAAAGTATATATATAATAATAGCATTCAATATACTGCGATAGGGGTTCACGTGGAATTGCTCAGACGGGCCGGGCCGGGCCGCACCAAAGAAATAATTCAAATATTTGTCCGGGCCAGAATTACTGCTTTCAGTGGATCCTTCATGACAACAGTGAATGCAAAAGTCTCAGCCGGGTCGGGCGGGCAACCCGGAATGGGGATCCATTTGAAAGCCTGGACCAGCTTCGCCAGCATGAGGTTCACATGCAGCGTACCCAAACTCCACGCCGGGCATATTCTCCGGCCAGCCCCGAACGGCAGCATCTTCACCCCCCTCATTCCGGTGATGTCAACCTCTACTCCGTCGCCGGTGAGGAATCTCTCCGGCCGGAATTCGCTAGGGTTCTCCCACATCTCCGGGTTCTCCGTCAGCCACGCTGTGTAGAACTCCACGTTCACGTCCGCCGGAATTTTGTACCCGCCCAGCTCGATTTCTTCCGTGGCTGCGCGTGTGTTGCACGGAAAAACATTCTTTAGAACAAGAAGGATAAATATATGTATAATAGTGTAAATTACAAACACCACCCTGAGGTATCGTCAAATTACGAAAAAACCCCTCATATTTGGATAATTACAAGTTACAACTACCTCCCTCAACTATGAATATTCTTAGTTCTTACACATCCACGCTTATGGTGTCAAATTCAACATATTTTTCTAAATTCCGTAGAATGTTGTTCTCTAGTTTGTACTCGTTTTGTGCAAAAATGCAGTTTTTTGACGCACCATAATCTGATATATATAAGTCCAAAAACACATTTTGCTTCAAAATATGGAGCTCGAATGGGATAAAACGAGCAAAAAATTAAGAATATTCCATATAATCTAGAAGATTCTACTAAATTTGACACTGCTATGATGGACGTGTAAGAAGATTTATAGTTAAGGGATTTTTTCGTAATTTGACATACCTCAGGGTCGTCTTGTAATTTACCGAATAATAATAATAATATGCGAGAAAATAGTACCTGCATGTGAGAGAAGAAAATGGCTAGGTGGGTGTCGCCGGAAAGTTTCTTTCACCACAGCTCCGAGGTACGTCATTTTCTCGACGTCACTTTCCGTCACCGGCCCATCTTTTCCGACGCAGTCCACCACCTCGTTGTACAGTTTCTCCTGGATTTCTTGATTCAGCACCAAATGCAGTAGGGCCCACTCGAGCGTGGTGGCGCTGGTGTCGGTGCCGGCGTTAATCGTCTCCGAGCACAGCGTAATTATCTCTTCCTCCCCAAGCTTCCCTCTCCCCGGCGGCTCCAGCCCGAACAACGAGTCTATATAAGCCGCGCCGAACGGGCTGGCCATCTCCGCCGCCGTCGAGCTAGCGTCGCCTCCGCTCTCCACGAAGGCCCGCCTGTCTCGCAGCAGCGGCACCAGGCAATCCAGCTGCCGCCTCCTCAGCTCCCTCGCCTCCTTCACCTGGCGGCGGAACAGCGGCGTGAGCACCGGCAGGAAGTCCGGCAGCTTCGGCAGCGTCATTATCATCACATCTTTCAACACGCTCTCGATAACTTTGATTTTTTCTTCAGAAACTTTCACACCAAAACACAAGCAGATAAGAATACTGCAAATCGTGAGCCGACAGTTGCTCATAACTTCAACGTAGCCGAGCCGAGAACTCTCCTCCCTGAGCCGGCTCATGTGGTTCTCCATCGCCCACTTCCGTATCCAGCTGCACTGCTTGATCCTCGCCGGGTTTATCAGCTCCGTCACGAAGTTGCGGCGGAGGGACCGCCACAGCGGGCCGTACTCCGCCGAGTTGATGGCGCACTTCCCCACGCTGAATATGAGCCGGATGGGCGAGTCGGCTGGCCGGCTCGCGAACAGCGCGCCCTTCTGCACCAGCGCCTCGTGGATCAGCTCCGAGCTGGTGATTATCACTAACGTGCGCTGCCCCATCTGCATGGTGAAAATGGGCCCGTATTTTTCGCGCAAGTCGCGCACGACGAATATGAATGGCCGGCGCTGGAGAATGACCTGGAATAAGTTTCCAACGACCGGCCACCCGGGAGGCCCCGGCGGGAGGTTCTTCGACCCCCCGCCGGTGGTCGAACAGTGCCGCCACCACATGCGGAGGAAGAAGGCCGCCAAGCATAGTACTACAATGTCTATCAACTCCATTATTTTTTTTTTAATTTTTCTTTAATTTAATTTTGTTTTTCCCTTGTGGGAGGTTGGGAGTATTGACCAATTGGAAGTGATGTTGAATGAGTTAGCTATTGGGGGTTATAAAGGAAAAAAATTATTGGAGGTGGGTGAAATGCTTTTAATTTAACTTTCCAAGTTGATGTATTAATTAAATTACTTGGTCACACATATATATATAGAGAGAGAGAGAGAGAGAGAGAGAGAGAGAGAGAGAGAGAGAGAGAGAGAGAGAGAGAGAGAGAGAATGACGTAGGGTAAGAAATTGGCATACACAAGAAAATTGATTTTGTTACCCTAGGTTTAATTACCGGCAATTGTCCATGTGGGTGAACCTCGGGTATTGACAGCCCACAATCGAAGAACTTGGGCGATTGTAAATGTTGAATGCATGATGGGCTACTATTTGCCTTTTTTTTTTACACTAATTATTTTTAGGACAACTGATAGCGCACGAGGTTCTACAAGTTATATCGAAGTCAAGGTCATGAACTAGAGTAATTGTTGAGGGGGGGTTTCTCATGTTAGCCTAGATTTGGATGCAATTGTCCACGTGGGAGAGATCGGAGTATAAACGGTCAACACAATCGAATATCGTGAGCGCTAGCATGTACTAAATGAACACCGATTGATTTCAGAACAACTAGTAGCGATTATGTCCTACAAATTTGATTATAACTCATATATTCAAGTTCATCGATCTCAATTAATTATGAGAGCCAACAATATTTTCCCTTATAACGCGTGCAACAATTTGTCGATCGCAACCGTACTAGAACACTAGTTTGGGTAATTTGAAACATCTATGTATATATATGGTCCAAATTTCCCATTTGGTCCCCCTCCAACTAGTGACATTATGAACCTAACTACACATATATGTGACATATAATATAAGTAAATTATTTAATTGCTACTATATTAAGAAGAGAAGTAGGCATTGAATTTTCTTTTTTTTCTTTTTTTTTTTTTTTTTCGTTATTTTTCTTTTTGGTGTGTTTTGTCGGACTGTTGCTAGATCTTATAAATATCGTAGCACATATTTTTTTTTTGGGATATAAATTATTTATTTAATTTAGGGGTGAAAATTGTAATGAATTCTCGAATTCCGCATATTTCGATCTGAATATTTCTAATTTTAGAACAATATGTTATTCTTCCCGAATTCCAAAAGTCACGATTTCTATCTTTTTTTGGTTTTTTTGGTATTGGATTGGATTATATTTTACTTTCAGGATTGTGATCCGAACTTTTTTAATTTTTCGAAAGTTATATATAAAGAAATTAAAAACTAACTGTAAAAAATTCCGTAGATTTCTATTCAAAAAATTCCAATTTTGGAATAATGTTTTTCATTCCAATATTCAAATTTCCGATTTTAGATTTTCTCAAAACATTTCGGAGCAGAAGTGGAACTAGTTTTTCACCTCCGGAAAAATCGTAATTATTTCTTCAATGGTTGTTGGTGATTACCATTATATTTATATCCATTTCATAACTAAGACAATATGGCCACGAACGACAATGACTTTTTTAATTATAAATAAATAGATTAATGAATAAAGGAATGTTTCCAAATTTTAGTCATGTCACTAATTAATTTTTCGACCTAATTCAATACAATATTGGAAATCGACAAATAATGAAACAAATTCCTTTTTTAAGTGACAGTTATTATGAAACAAAGAGAGTATATTATATTTAATACTTCGCATATTTGCAGTATTTTTCAAGTAAAAATTACCCAACACAAAATCGATGAAAAAGCGCGTTGTATTCGTAGTATACTCGATCCTATTGGTCAAGTATATTTATCTACTGCATTTAATAGCAGGATTAAATTCGAGTTGCTCGATATCTCTACCATCCCAGAAAATGCAGTTGTCTGGCGCTGACAATTAATAACTTGTAATAATCCGATGGATACTATAATTCAATTGTTTGTGTATGTAAAATTAAATAAATTAAATTCAACTTAGGTGGTTGAGTATATGAGATATCTTGGTGAATTGTCAGATAAATTAATTATTACATGTGAGTTTTATTTTATTTTTTAATAAAATAAATAAATAAAAAGAATCATATATAGTTCTTTTGTACCTGCACCCGCCATGCCTCTCATGCAGGTTAATTACTTTTTTTTTTGATTAATTAATACAAACTCAATTTGTCCACAAATATTCGTTTGATTAAATCTGGTCATACGGGACTAGCAGAATTCTATTAATTTATCGAAATAATAATTTAGTAGGTTTTTACCGAACCAGGACCAAAAGAAACTACTTCATCCGTTCCACTTTTAATTTTCAATATTTTATTAATTACTTAATTTCGAGTTTATATGATTTTCGACTCATTCCAACAATTTATGATACTAATTTTAAGCCGCCAACAACAATTGGAGAAAACTAAGACTCGTGAAAATATTTGCAGTGCATTTAAACCCTAATAATATTGTGGTAGCTGGTTGGTTGGAAGGTCTGCAGAGTATTCAGTGAAATTAAATACAAATTCATACCATAAATAAAATAGAAAAAAAAAAAAGCACTACACTTTACAGTAAATTTTGGTTTGGCATTTATAAAATATCTATATCTAGTGGACACAATTTTTAGGTCTAGATTTTTATTTTCAAATATTAATAATTTATTCAAATATTAAATAATAAATAGTAATGTCATTATATATATCGTTCTACATCAACTTTAAGTATATATATATATATATATATATATATATATATATATATATATATATATATATATATTCGCGATATATCGTGTATGATGCTCTACCGTTTATGTAATTTAAGGTATGGAATAAAAGCACAACCCTAGCTATAAATATTGAGCTTTTGTTAGAGAAGAACATCTCAACAACTTATTCATGATTATAAATGAATGATTTTTTTCGTACTAGTTTTTTATTTTTATTTTTTCTCTGGAAAAATAATAATAATAATAATAATAATAAACTCAACTACTTGGGCGTTAATAATAGGCCTTACTACCTTAGTGAAATGGGCCTTTCGTCATTTACAATAACTAATAGAGCCCAATAGTAAATTGGGAGTCCAACTAATATAGCCTAATAAGCATATATACATATGGATCTGTGTGTGATTATGTGTAGATTTACGGTCGAATGTCACTCAGTGTAAATAATTAAACGTAACATCTAACTACCCAAGCTCGTAAACACCGCAATTATGGTGTGGAACTTGTTATATTTTATCCTATTTTCATTTTACTTAATTCAAAATCAAAGGTTAAACTTGGTTCGATTAGGTCTTAATTGCGGTTATTATTTTTCATTTTCTTTTCTTTTATATATTTATATTTATATATAGATTTGGTTCGATTAACTCATTAATGGATAATTAGTTAAACCCTTGCTAAAAAATTTAGGGTAAATTATGAAAAACCCCTAAACTTAGGTTAAATAACAAAAAAACGCACTCACCTATTCGTAATTATCAAAATCTCCATCTGACTAACTGTTGACCGAGATTTTTAATAGAAAATGTGTATAATCTATTATACATTCAGTTAAATAGGTAAAAATAAAAGAAAATATCCGTTTGTGGAAAGTCGATTCCTATTTCCTTGAAATAAAAAAAAGAAGATTCCATGAAAAGTCACAGGGGTTGGTGCAAGACGGACACAAAAATCAGGGAGTTTGGGTAATTACGAAAAAGTGGAGGTGATTTTCGTAATTTAACCTAAGTTCAGGAGGGCTTTCGTAATTTACCCAAAAAATTATAGGGTAAGGGAGCGACTTCTTTTTCAAAATTGGCATAGAAGCGCATTTTGTTTAACTGCCAAAATTGTATGTGATAAAATCCGGCCATCCGTACAACGGCCGACAACGGCGATGGGCGCCACCGCCGCCTTCTCTTCAATCCTCACCGGGAGTATTGTATCCTCTCTCTTATCCGCCTCCACTTGCCGCCGGAACTTCTTCATTCCAATCAACCTCGCGCGCACGTTAGCCTCCACGCAATCCTCTTTCAGGCATATTCACAAACACCACATCTGCAACGCCGCACACAGAAACCGAAGCTGCGAATCCACTGCGTCCGCATATGTTAGTACGGATTCGTCAATTTCCACCTCTAATAATAATAGGTACTTCGATTTCCTGTATGTATATAACTGATTATGCAACTCTGAATTTGTTCTACATAGTTAGTTTGTTGGTACAGGTTACTTCAATAGATTGTAGCATGTTAGCAGAAAAATCAAAAATCTCAAAAAAAAAACTGAAATTCAGTGTTATTGTCAAATAATTTGAGGATTGCAGCGAACCTATTACTAAATATTACGAAAACATAGAGTTCCTGCTTAGGTAGTATCGGATTATCTGGTAAATAATACGAACAATGTCATTCTCTAATTATCTATGCTTCAAAGACCAACTGAATTCTGTAATTTATGGAAAAAAAAATGATTAGGGAATTGAAAAATGAAGTTTCTCGTAAGATTGTTTGAAAAGTATCAGTCATTTTGCTTTGATATGAGATGCCTGCGGTCTGTTTAACGACTCGACTTTTTTTTTGTTATTTTACCAAATACTTGCTTAACCGATAACTATTTCTTTCAGCTATCCTCCATACGGACGATTACTTCCTTGCCCCTCCCAGAATGGACCTCCAAGGGTAGAACACTTTGTTGTTACAGAAGGAGGACCCGTTCTCGATTATATCAGCAAGTCATTAAATATTCCATCTCCGTGAGTTTTGTTATTCCTTCACCATTTTCACTCGAATTCTGTCTTGACATGTGATTATGATAGTACAATTAGGTTGAGTTTGTTTCCTATTTTTTAAGATTTGTTGCAGATCTCATTCATTTTGGAGCAGTATTTTACGCTCTTGTATGCCCAGACCCTCCTCCAACTGCTACACCTGAGCAAATCAATTTTTTTAAAGAATATACTGACCCATCCCTGCTAAGGAAAAGATCGTCGATAAAAGGGAAGACATTCCGAGAAGCTCAAAAGACTTTTCGAATATCTCGCACTGATGAGTTTGTCGAAACTGGGACATACTTGCGGGTGCATGTACACCCAAAACGGTTTCCAAGGTATTCATCGGATTTGTTTTTGACTTACGCCTTGCTTATTTTGGTTTTACACGATATGTGAATCTTGTACTTATAATATATCTTCTCTGATCAGGTGTTACGAAACTGACTGGAGATCTCGAGTTATTGCTGTGGCTGAAAGTTATGTTGTTTTGGACAAGCCTGCGGGTACATCAGTACGTGGTTGATCTTTTTTAATTTTATGATGATCACATTATGCCCTAGTTGTATAGCTTATATAGTTATATGTCGCTGAAAAGGCTAAATGAATTTTCTTTTCATTGCTTAATGACGAGAGTTTTGTTGTTTTTAATTATTGTTTCCTTGAGAATGTAATGTGAGCAATTTTGTCAACATGTGTTAACTTTATCAGGTTGGAGGCACCACAGACAACATCGAAGAAAGTTGTGTAACATTTACGACTCGTGCCTTGGGATTAGAGGCTCCATTGATCACTACCCACCAGATTGATAACTGTACCGAGGGATGGTGAGTCAAAAATATCATAACTATATCGGATATGCAGCAATAGAAGCAGAGTGTTAACTGTCCATTATTTACTTACAGTGTAGTATTGGCAAGAACAAAGGAGTACTGCTCAGTTTTTCATGGGAAAATAAGGGTTAGTGACATATATATCTTTCTCTCGCTAAAGTGATAAGAATACGATTTAAGAGGGCACTCAATTTTTCGGATTTTTACGAACTGAAGATCACAAACATTAATTTGTCTTTAATTTGTATATATGGTCGTTCAGGAGAAAAAGGTTAAGAAGCTTTATCTCGCGCTTGCTGCAGCTCCCGTATCAATTGGAGTAATTACCCACTATATGCGTCCGGTTAATATTGCACCTCGACTGGTTTCTGAAGGTAACTTCATTTTTTTTTTGTGACGTCTTATTGTAAGAATTTAATCCCTTATTTTTCCACTATAATGCATGAGAAAAAAAAAAAAACTATGGTTTGGGTGCATGCAGATTTAGTCAATGGGTGGCACTTATGCCAACTCGAGGTCTTGGAATGCAGGAAGATTCCCTGGCCAAGTAGTATAGCTGAAGAGAAGAACAGAGTTGAGGATTGTGGATGGCCTAGCAAAGACTTTGCATACGAGTGTAAAGTCAACCTTTTGACTGGTCGGACACATCAGGTATTTAATCGGTACCCGAAAAATTTGACATCTATCAAATCTAGTCACGATTCCCAAACATGACCTTAGAGGATAAATTTTTCGTTCCATATTTTAATTTTTCTTTTATTGAACTGCAGATTCGGGCACAATTTGCTGCTTGTGGGGCTCCTCTAGTGGGCGACTCAATGTACATGCCAGCTGCCATTGCTGAGGTGGACAGACCTGAACTGAACCCATTTGGCAAGAACAAGAAAGAGTACGCGAGTGATGATATTAAAGCAGTAGCTGTTGAAGAATGGATTGCACGGCATGGGAAAGAACCTATTGTTGCCATTGGTCTTCAAGCATGCAAGATCTCGTGGGATAGTGATGAAGAGCAGCACAGCTATGAAGCTGGTCGTCCATGGTGGAGGTGAATACAGCTTACATAGCTGTGTGTACTGTGTGCAAGATTAGTCGAAAAGTTGTGTCAGACTTTTTTACATCAAAGGTAAATTTCTTGAATTCTTATAACCTTGTTAAGAAGTTATGAGTAAATCTTTTATATTTGCCTTCATTGATTCAGAGATCTTGAAACTCATCAGCGAAAAGTCAACAGAATATATATCTGAGGCCAGTGGTATTCGGCCAGGCCTGTTCGAACATAGCATAACAAGGAAGGTAATTTTAGATGAATTATTTCTTGAGTAATTATGAATTAACATCTTTTTTTGCTATATATTTGGCTGTAAAAACTATTAAAATTATATATTATACGATTTTATGAATTAACAATTTCAGATATTTTTTGGCAAAAAACACGAGCTATATAGTATACGTAGTATACGATTTTTTTGTAATTATGATCGACTAGTAAAAAATTAGTTCAACTTATTTAGACGAACCATTTCTAGACTGATTATGAATTAACATATTCGTTGCAATATATTGACGGTGAAAAACTATTAAAATAACATATGACCATTTTCCGCTATTTTTGGCAAAAATTGTGAGCTATAGTATACATTTTTTTGTGATTTTGCTCGAGTGGTAAAAAAGTAACGAAACCAATTTTAGATGAATTATTGGTTGATTAATTATGAATTAACATCTTCATTACAATATATTTGACAATGAAAAATTATTGAAATAACAGACGACCATTTTAGTCATTTTTATCAGAAAAAACGTGAGGTATAGCATACGGTTTTCTATGATTTTGGTCGAGTAAAAAAATAGTAAATAAATATATAGATATTATACAGTAGATTGTTTTTTTGAATTGGTAGTGGACTCTCGCCCCTTGTCTCAAGCCACAATCGATAACTTCCTTATCCAACTTGTTATACTCGTTTATTATTTTTATCCATATTTAAAAAAAAAAAAAAAAAAAAAAAACAAACTAAAATTAACCGACAAAGTATCGAACCGTACATATTTAGCTCAACTCATTATATATTTCCAACCACCGTTGTAAATTCTGAATTTAACAAGAAAAAATATATTGTGCAAAAGAGTTGTTCATGAGGGGGTAGCAGCATTTAGTCTTGTCCGAAGCTTTTTAGTTATGTAGGCGAGTTTTTAATGCTACTCCTTTTTTTTGTGTACAGTGAGAATTTAATTCTCAGCTAGCTTTACTGCCAGATGATATCAATCATGACCTAATTTTGCAGTTGTCGTTCAATATCGGTTGAAGTAAGACGAGTCGATTCGAATCGGAATTAGCACTTTCGAAAAACAAAATCCAATTTTGTTTTCGAGAGTGAATGATTGATTCCAATTATGTTTCAAAGTCGGAATAAAAAATCTGTAGTTGGATTAATAAAATAATTTGTTCCAAAATCGAGAATATTCAGATGGAAACCGACATAATTTGGAATTTCATTCTTAGTCAATTATATTATAAAATTCATAATAATATTTAGGGCAAATTACGGCTACCCCTTTAGGTATGGCCAAATTATGAAAAAAAAACCCTCTTATTTGGGTAATTACAGCCTGCCCCCTCCAGTTAGATATTTTTACATAAAATTTATGTAATTATGTTATTTACCGAACCAAATCGTATATTCAGTTCGGTAAATGGTATGAAATGTTGGCGTATCGAAATTTCGGTTCAGTTTTACCGATTTAACGTCACTAAATTTACCTCTGGAGGGGTATTTTCGTAAGATAATACATAGTTGAAAGGGGTGGCTGTAATTACCCAAACAAGAGGAGTTTTTTTTTCATAATTTAACCATAACTCATGGAGTGGCCGGAAAACAAAGGAAGCTTTGGAAATACTTTTAAAACTAAATTTGTATCGAAAATGGGAAATCGGAAATTAATCAGAATAGTCAGAATTTAGAATGAGTAACATTGCTCCATAATTAGAACCTTTTTTTTAACGGAATCAAACGAAATTCGAAAGTTCTGTTCCAATTTCCACTCGTTTATATAATAGCAACGTCTCCTCCCAACATTTTCAGACATGATCAGTCTAGTATAAATAGCAAAGTTAAAAGTAAAAACACTGAATTAAATTAACAAAATACAGCAGTAAATTAAACAAGGGGAATCACTACTGTTTCGTTAGAACGAACAAACGAAAGATTTGATCAACATCCATGCATTGTCTGGTAACTACTTAAAACCTCATTCAAATCTCCGAAAAACTTCGACATAAAATTAAAAATAAAATAAAAAACATAAATACGAGAGAATCTCTTACGATGTTGTTAAAAACAAAAAAGGTATCTGTTTACTTAATAAAGAGATATTTAGTAGGCAGAGTCAATACCCGAACCAATTACCCTTGCAGTCTGGTGAAAATCGTCGCTTTAGTCGTAATAATTCATAATAAACACCACCCGGCAAGGATTAATTCAAGGTGCGTTCTTGACTTCTTCGTTACTTCTTCCTCCGATCCTCACTGCCAAAAAAAAATTTAAATTAAATAAACGAGAAGCTATTTATCGATGAATTTATGTCTGAAAAGTCAAGCAAATATATCCTGGATTATTTAGTTATATTTAGTAAAGCAGCTTATTTTAAGAGAAGTAGAAACATACGAGATTGGGGTTTAGAGAAATTAATTACCATGCATTAAGCACCATCACACGAAACGGCACCTTTGATCCTCTCCACGGTGCACTTAATAAGGCTATTAACAGTCGCCACCGAGCCAAGAGAAAGCTTAGCCGTTGGCACGGAATCAACTAGTATCTGAAACGCAACCGTCAATAGGGACCCACCGTTTCCAACATCGGGCCCACCACTACCACCTTCATCGTTATTGTTATTGTTTTTAATAATATTATTGTTGTTTTCAGGTCCATCAGGTAGTATAGCAAAACCAGACGGCAAAAGCGCCACGTAATCGGGATCTCCGCCGCTCAAAACCACGTTCATGGCTATGATATCCACCGGAGCGTACACCACGAACGAGCCGGTCGAATCGGAGCAACTCTCTTGCAGTATCAGCATATTGCTCTGGCTTGAATTTGCACTCTGCATGCATACATATATACATATATATAGCAATTAATATCCTCGCATACATATATACAAATATATAACACATAGTGTTTTTCGACAATTAGAGAAAAAAAGGGGTGCTAACTGCAATAAACCAAAGATATATATACTGTAATTCAGTTAGAAAAAAAAACATGACATATAGTACAAATAAAGTTGATTTGAAATGAGTTTCTCGATTCTTACGTTAACACGAAGCAAAGAGACGGAGTTCCCGGGATCGCGTCCATTCGCAATGTGCGCCATTTCTTGAACTAATCCACCATTCGAGAGAATATCCCACTTTTTATTTAATCACAAGAAAAAAAAAGTTGATTAATTATATAAATAATCTTGACAAAGGTAACAAAAAGTTTTTTTTTTTTAATAGTAATGATTTGATAACAAGTTTATATATATACATACCTCGCTTCGCGAGTTCTCGTCGCGAAGAAAATCGAAAACGGTTTTAGGTGGGACCGGGAGCCAAAACGAGGTGGCAGCGCTAAGCACAATGCCCGGTGGCCTGCCTGGATCATCCATGCTCTTTCTTGTCATAACCCTAACATCATCGGCCCCACTTCCAGACAACGTTGTCCACGTGTGCGCGGTGGACGCACCCACACCGGAGCAGAAGCTCATCAGCATTCTCTCCGCCAGCTTCAGCATACTCTTTCTTCCTTTCGGTGAAGATATTACTGCACCAATATTTAAATTTACATGTCATATAATATATACTAGTCTCTGAAAATTAATTAATAAATTCCCAAGACATTAATTATATTGTATATATATATCTTGATATAATATAATGTACCTCCAACATCACCAGCTGCAATGCTGTTAGCCATAACGCTCGCAAGACGTTCGCACTGCCGATCGAGCGTTGCCACCCAACGTTTAGCACCGAAAGCAAGACCTGAATTTACGAGCGGTTTGTAGATATTATGAACCGATCTATCGTCCACTTCCACATGCTCAACCCATGTAACCTATTATCAAGAAAATACATATACATTAACAAATCAAATTGATTAATTATATATATATTAACCGAAAATATGAATAAATTAATTCAATTTAAAAAAAAAAAAAAAAAAAAGAGAAAAAATATGGTTATTACCTTAGAGTAGCCATTGGGCAATTCTTGAATGAGACAACCAGAAGGCCTTCTTCTGCATCTAGATACAGAAGTAGGTCTTAGGTTGTCCAACGAAACATCGACAACTGCCCAAATTCCTTCGCCGTGTTGTTTGCAGTATCTTACAAAATAGTTCTCTCGAGTCGGAACCAATGGCGAAGGCACCTGAAACTCCGCGGTCATCTACAAAAAAAAAAAAAGATTTTTTTTAATCAAGTAATGCAAAGTATGTAATAAAAAAAATAAAACCGTGTTATATTTTTTTTTCGATTCCCTTACCACTTGTAAAGCTCCATTGTAATTGCCCGCCACCCCGGTCGACAACACTTCCAAAGTCATTGCCCTAGACACAATACTAGCAAACACATTCGACCATTGATCCTACAATAACATATGTATATATATCGATATTAAAAATCGTACGACATTTTTCGAACAAACCCTAAAAAATAAACAACCAATCAATTAAAAACAAACATACATACCACATCCATGAGGATTTCGACAAGGTTGACATGATTCATAATCACAACAGCCGACTCTCTAGAAGCTTCCGACTTAAACCCTAGCGGCTTCGGACCAATGCCACGTGGGAATGTCCGAACGTACTCTTCTTCACTCAATATCTCGACGGAGCTATCACTGCTTGAAATCCACAAAGGCTCCCCACTTTGAGCCATTCTTATCAACTCCTCCATGGCTGCGACAGCTAGCTCGATGATCATTGGCTTGTCCGCATCGGTGGGGCCCGATACTGACCTAAGAAGATCCGCAGCTCCGTAAATATTTTCTCCCGGAATATTCCCACCTGTCTGTGTGCCGTAACTCCCCACTCCAAGATCGAGCGAACGAGATGAAGCGGATGAAAGGTGTGGGTATGACAGCATTGGTTTTCCGACGTACTTTGCAGCTATTCCCGATATCCTATCAATCTGCCACGTCATCATAGTACGTGTTTTTTTTTTGTTAGGACCATGATGTAATAGAACATTTAATTATATATATGTTCACTATAACATAAAAACAAGAAATATTTTGGAGGATTAATTAGTAGCCCTATATATTTACCTCTTCTCTCAAGCGAACGTTTTCGATCCTGAGATGCTGTTCGTCGAAAGACATCTCTCCAATGGCAGCAGGACCACCACAGTTTGGACAGGTGGCATTAGTCAGAGCTTCTTTGTACCGTACATTCTCCGCCCGTAGCTTCTCGTTCTCGTTGCGAAGGTTTGTGTTTTCATGGCGCTCGTGTTGAGACTGAAAATAATAATAACAATAACAATCACTATTATATGATTTATTATGCA
This sequence comes from Erythranthe guttata, assembly GCF_000504015.1. Next base: position 1,931,576 of record NW_012193410.1, read on the forward strand.
TACAAACTTTACACAACATTAATTAAACCGAGGGAAAATTGTAGTTTTGGTGCTCTATGTTGTCCGATTTCGTATTTTAGTCCTCTATATTATAATGTTCTTTTTTTTCAATTTACATGCAATAAGTTTCCCAATTTAGTATATAATTGGTTCTATTTTGCATGATTTTTTTAAAATTTTAGGGCAAATTACCCACCCCTGAATTATGGTCAAATTACGAAACCCCCTCTTATTTGGGTAATTACAGACACTCCCATCCACTATGTATTATCTTACGAAAAGACCTCTCCAGAGCTAAATTTAGGGATGTTAATTCGGTAAAACCGAACCAAAATTTTGATACACCATCATTTCATACTGTTCATCGAATTAAATATACGATTTGGTTTAAAAAATAACCGAATTACATAAATTTTATGTAAAAATATTTAAAAGAAGGAGTGGCTGTAACTACCCAAACAGTAGAGGGTTTTTACGTAATTTTAACCATATACATTCACTTAAAAATTATAAATTTCAGTGATTTTGTTACCTACATTGTTAAACAAAGTGGGTAAAGACCAACAATAAATATACTATTTTTGCATGTAAAATGACATATTTGTCCCTGAGAAAAGATACCTTCATCTGGGTGCGTTTGTTCTGGAACCAGAACTTAATCTGCAGAGGCTCTAACCCTAACCGGCGGCCAAGCTCCTTCCTCTGTTTATCATCAGGGTGTGGGCACTCTTTGAAAAACCTGTCAAAACATTATTTTTTTTTTTATTAGGGCAAAGAAAAAAAAAAATCAGACAGCTGGCAGAAGATGTCCGTACGATTCCATTTCTTGGATTTGGTGCTGGGTGTGGCGGTGGTAGCGCTTCTTCTTAGGGCGTTGATTGGGGTCCTGGTCGTCGCCGGAGGTGGGCTCCATTATGTCGGTGCCGGATTTGCTCTCGTACTCTTCGTCCCGGATCAGGTGGTCCATCTCATTATTTTCCGGCGGTTTGTGGCCGGCCATTTCCAGCAGGTGGTGGTGGCTTTCGAACATGTTCGGCTGAAACATCTCTTCTTGCTTCTCTGTTTGTGTGTGTATATATATATATATATCTCCGACACGGTGAAAAAAGCTGGAATTTTAGGTAACCTGAGAATGAAGAATTAATCAACAAGTATTAAAAAGATAGATAGATACATAGATAGATACAGTAAGTCAATAACCAGTGTGATAAATTTAGACCTAAAATCCATGATGTAATAAATTAAATCCAAAGACGGTTCAGTTTTTTCTTTTTCTTTTTTTAATTAACCATGAGAAGACGAAATGGTTGACTTTCTTGAAAATAATTATTGTTAAAGAATAAAATGTCCTTATAATTAATAAAAGTGTGATATGACAAGGAAATTAAATAGGGTTTGTTCAAAAGTTATTTGTATGTACAGTACTTGAAAATAAATCAATGGTGGAAATTAATAAAAAATAAAAAAATTAATAAATGATTTGCCCATTTGTTCTCGATTGATGAGATCATGGTAAGTCTTATCTACTAATTAAACAGTAACGGAGTTTCTTAAACTCGCCGGAATATTCTGTACAAAAAAAAAAAAAAAAAAAAACCCTTCTTAAAAATGGAATCTCTGTCAGTATCAGAGAAACATAAATCGGGTGGTTTACTTTACATTTAAACAACAGACTAATAACAATGGAGTTTTGGTTTTCGTTTTAGGGTTTCAAACAAAGAAATGATGGTATACATATTACATAACAGATAGAGAGAGAGAGAGAGAGAGATGGAATTAATCAAAGAAGTTCAGCTGAAATCTTTTTTTATTGTTTCTCTCTCTAAAACAAATTGAAGAGAGCAAAATTCAGGAACTGAGAAACAAACTTACTGTATGTTCTTGAAAAATCTCGGACAGGAAGAAAACCCTACTTTTTGGTTGTTATTACAGCGAAGGAAGAGAGAGAGAGAGAGAGCAGATCTGGTTTATAAAGAGGAGGAGATAGATTTGAATAGAGAGTAAAATAAAGGAGGTGGTTCTCAGGTTAATTGCAGATGGTGCCTTTCTTGTGAATAGAATTTATGAAGGAATGCTGGGATGTGAGGGGATGAGAGAGAGAGAGGTGATATATGAGAGAGAAAGAAAGAGAGAGAGAGAGAGATATAGAGAGAGAAAGAGAGATGAGAAGGGTGAAGAAGGAAAGAGGAACAGGTGGAGAAGATGTGGCAGCGAAGGAGTTATTACAGAGCGGGTGCGATTGCATTTAATGGCGGGGAGAGGAATAGAGAGAGAGAGAGAGATGGTTTTTATTGCTTAGGAGAGAGAAAGGGTTTTTATTTATTTATTTATTATCATTTTTTATTTTTATTTTTAAATTTTAAATATTTTCATGTTTCATGCGGTGAAAGAACATAGTATTATGGTCTCTCTCTTCCCCCACCCCCCAGCACACACACACACACACACTGAACTCAATCCCCCACTGTATTTTTTTTTTGTGTTTTTTTTTTTTTTGTATTTTATGTGAAGAATAAAATATAAATGCAGTTAACCGAAAAGTATTAACAAATTATACGAAATAACTAGGGAATACGATTATACGACGTCTACGAGAAGTTGCGTATCTACGGGTGTTCGGTGTAGATACTACGAATTAATGGAACGGTTACAACATTTCCGAAGCTCGAGAAATTTAATTAATGTATCGAGTGTATTTAAATGAATACGGAATTTAACCTTGAAAGTTTATTTTCCCTCTTTTATTCATGTGTGTAATAATTTTATTCGAGGCAAAAACGGGTTGTATGTATAATTTGAATATCGAAAAAATAATTATAATATTTTTCGATTTTTTTTACTCGGTGTTATCCGTTTGTATAAAATGGCAACGAAATCGTATTATCGTGTAAACAACTCACATTTTTCCTAATGTGCTGAAATTTAATTTTCTTGCTAGTGAGCTGTTGCTGATGAAAATTTATATATCATCTATATATATATATATATATATATATATATATATATATATATATATATATATATATATATATATATATATATATATATATATATATATATATATATATATATATATATATATATATATATATATATATATATATATATATATATATATATATATTAAATAAGCAGTAGTAGCCTTTATTTAATGCTGTGTTTAAATAATATGGTGCAATATTGTTTGAGCAAACGAGGTCCCATTCACTACGGTTGGTAGACAAACCCTTTAAAGAATTAATCCTTTGTATTTAATATATTTATTATGGTGCTGTTGTCATGTGTAGATAAATATATGTCACCTTTTATTTTATTTTTTACGAATAATAATTAACCAAAATTAAATGATTAAATAAACATAGAAAAAAATTAATGAGATTAATTTTCTTGTCTCCTAATCTTGTCACATTGATATAGCAAAGTTGCAAGAGATTACAAAGATTACTTCCCACATATTTAAACTCTCATTTTCTATCTTTTTCTCTCGATCGATCTTTTGATACGCGTGTTTATATGGTGCACGTGTGTGCGTTTCTTCTTAACTTCAACAATTCATCATTCCTTATTATATCTCGAAAAGGAATCCTTCGAGAAGTTTTCCACTGTATCCGAGGCTTTCAGCTAACTTTGATCGGCGCCTTCCTCTCGTTCCACGTGTGGACTAATCTTCCAACTCGTCGCGACTTTGATTAGTCGATCGAAATTTATATGTCTCTTTGTTTTGCAATAATAATAGCATTTGGAAATTAGTGTAATAACTTGGAGCCATGGACACTAGATTCTTGCCTAATTCTATTAGCTCAACTTATCAATGCAAAATTTATATCTATGAATTTGAGCTATTAATATAATTAATAATATAGTTAATAATCATTGAACAATGATTTTTATTGATATTATTGAGTCACTTAGCTTATAATTATTAAAGTCAAAGTCTAGATTAATTAATACGAGGTTGTGTTTTTTATCATGCAACTAATTACTTTGGTCCCTCGCAAATCCTACCAACAAATTAATATAAAGAATGAGTTTTTATTATGCAATTAATTATTTCAATCTAGCCTTTAATTTATATTTATTTAATTTGTTGGATTATCAAACCAGTTTTCATGTTGATATAATTATTCTTCTTTTAGGACAATTATTAATGGTTCAGTTAAATCGTTATATATACACTTGAGATACTGAAATGGTCTATTTATTAATCGAATAATAAAAATTAAGAAATAAATAAATAAAAAGGATCCGACTTCATGTTTTCTAAAAAAAAAATTTAATGATAAAGGAACCTGCAGCCAACCATATAAATTATACTAAAATTATAACATGGTTAACTTTTAATATAAATTTATAAATCGAGAGTATGTCTAACTCTGTCGACCGGCCAGTCGCGTTTTTTTAAATTGTTTTCCATTATATTTATTTGACAATATATATGTTCCATAAAAAAGAGCCCATGATATATAAGCCCATAAAGAAGAAGGCCCGGCCCACCCGGCCCATACAAATGTGAAAACTAATTGAATGTGCATGAAATTCACTAATAAAAACAATTTAAAAAGTTAATAACAAGAAATCAATCTACAATAAAAAAGCATATAAAAAAATTTAATAATTAATAATTAAAAAAAGAAAATAAAGAAAAGAAAAGGCTCAAACAAACAAGTACTATGTAGTCTACATTTGTCTTCTAATATAATGTATCAGTTCTAAACAAGGTTAACTCTTCACAAGGCTGCCCTTCACCTTAAAAAAACCGTATATATATGCGATAAAATAAAACCACACGAATTTTCTACGTTGCTCGATGAAAAAAATTGAAGATTTCTGCGTAAGTAGAAAAACACGAGGACATACTAAAGAACTTTTCGACGAGCATGGGAGATTTGAGTAGTTATTATTAATAATTATGACACTTTAATGTTGGATGGTTTAGAATCTTCCTCGATGAATTTGGATTTCGATTTTCCATTTCTTGACGACCTTGATGAGTAGGAAGCACCCGATTTCGGAGAAGAAGACGACTTTGGTTTTTTTCTCTTCTCCTTTTTCTTGGTACGATGATGTTCTGTTGAGGGCATCTCGGATTCCGACTGCTGCCTCATCGATTGATCGCCAAAATCTTTTTCATCAAAAAAAAAAAAAAAACACGAGTAAATGTCAAAGGCGTGGAATTTATAATAAATTAGATGAATATCGATTTTGGTTGTTCGTCGTTCAAGAATTCTTGTTTGGGCACTTCATACCACCCATACATAGTTTTTTTTTTCAATTCTTCGGTGCAATTTGACTAAACAGTTCGAAAATCCGATAATCCATATTTTATTATTGTGTTTTGAGAAAATAAAAAAATAAAAAAAAAATAGATGCAAAAAAATAAAAAACCAACCTTGAGACGACCACGGAGAAAGAGCGGAACCAGAATTACCGATCGAAGTTGCTGCGTAATCCTGTCCCGCTCTGAATTCGTTCATCTACATTTTCAAAAAAAAAATAAAAAAATAAGCCAATAATTATTTAAAAAACTATATATTAAAAAAACAAAAAAAATGGCCTTATAATATGAAACGACATGTACCCAAGTAGGTGCACCCCCGGAGGGACCTTCCCACCCGATGTGTGCGACGTGCTTAACATCCGTCGGACCTCCGATTTCCATTTCCATTTCACGGTCCTTTACGACTATAATAATAAAAATTAAATTAAAAAAAAAAAAATGATCAATCAATTTTCTAAAAAGAAGCTCAAGATTTTGGAACAGGGGATTTACCGAATATCTGAGAAAGAGTATATTTAAATCCTTTGTAGATTCCTTTCATTTTTGTTCCCATTAACGAAGAAGATGTACGGCTACGATCGATCTGCTGCGGCGTACGACGATATGAAGCACAATGTACAAGCAACCACCACCACCACCACCACCAATCTGCCAAAGTATTGCTCCTTTGCCTATTTCAAATACCAAAGTATTTTAATCTTTTTTCCTTCTCATGTAAGAAATTCTTGAATTAAAAAAAGCTGAAGATAAAAATGTATGATTCTGTTTATTTAATTATTATTATTATTATTATTATTATTTTTTTTTTGCATTTCCATTTGCTTTCAAGAAGAAAAGAATAAAGGGACCCCAAAAAATGAAATCCCTTTTTGCATAGAGAGAGAGAGAGAGAGAGAGAGAGAGAGAGAGAGAGAGAGAGAGAGAGAGAGATGAACCTTTTTTTCAAATGAAAAGAGAGAAGAGAGAGAGGAGATTCAAGAGAGAAGCATCTTCTCCTCTCATAATGGCTATGACGACGACGAAGATTCCCATACGTCTTCAAATATTGTTGCTGGTTTATTACACATGCTAAAATAAAAAGGCATGCATGCAAATCGAACGCAACGAATTAAATCAAGAACGAAACAAGAATCCCGCGTAAATAATTAATGAAAAATAAAAAAAAAACGAGGTAACGTTGAATAAAATTTTTGGTTTTTGAGGTGGGAGAAGAAAAGAAAGAAAGACGACGAAGAAGAAGAAAAAAAAACAAAGAGAGAGCTGCGAAAACCACGAAAATCTCCTAAAAATAGGTGTTGGTTATGTTATTTGAAGGGCAGAATTGACAAAGAAATAAAAAAGAAAGTTCTGAGAAAATGTTTGCAACAAGGCAATAAATAAAGAGTTGCTAATCTTGTAATTAATTAAAAAAGAAATAAATAAATTGCTTAAACAACAGAAAAAATGCTGTTAAAGAGTCTTTAAATGTGTTTATACCAACACTTTAAGCTAATTTATTAAAGTTTGGTCCCTTTTGAAATTTTAATTTTCCCACTTCTCCCCAAAATAAAATTACTATTAAATCGGATTTTCGAAAAATAAATAAATTATTTATTCATTAACAAATAATAAAATAAACAAAAAAATAACCAGAAACTAATATTCAACATACCAACTGTCAGAAATGATCCAATGAACATGACTTTATGTTTGTAATGTGTTTATGGCCATCCATAATTTCCTACACAGAATCTTTAATTTATTACAAATGGGATTTGTTTTTATTATTTTTATAATTCCATGCGCATGTCACCATTTTGCTTATAGAATAATTCGGTTGATTGGCACTTTGCACCCTCCAAATACATTTATTTGACACTTTGGAACCCTCAAATTACTACTAATTTGTCAAAGTGTACCCTTGGTATCTTTTCGGCATCAATTTGATCAGAAAAATACATTTTTATCAACCTCTGGTATAGTTTGCTTGTTTTTCTCAACCGTCATTTTAAACAAGCAAACAATACTGGAGGTTGATAAAAATGTATTTTTATTATCAAATCCATGCCGGAAAGATATCGAGGGTGCATTTTGCCAAATTAGTAGTAATTTAAGGGTGCAAAGTACAAATTTTACAATTTAAGGGTGCAATGTGTCAAATATAAGTATTTGGAGGGTGCAAAAGCCAATTACCCGAATAATTCACAATTATACTTTATTTACAATCATCATTCGGTTTCTCTTTATGTGGTTGCCAGTTAGGCCGACTAGCTTTTTGCATATGATCACATTCCAATCTATATTTGTTTAATTTTTGCAGTTTTTTTTTTTATTATTTTATTTATTTTATTATAATTAATTAAATAATTTATTTTGTAATCAATGTTGTGACCACGTTTGGGGATGTTGTTGCTTGTGATGCAGCATCTCTTATATTTCATATTACTGAAAATGGAAATTTTGCTCGTCATTTTCGGACAATTTCCACCCTTAACTGCTAATAATTAATTATTGGTCCTGACATCTTCAATTATTCTTCGTTTATTATTAATAATAATAATTGGCACATTTATTTTTAATTCAGGTATCCTACCAATAAATCTTGGGATATAGTATAATATTAACTTTAATTCTTCTTTTTTCAAAAAAAAAAAAAAACTTTAATTCTTCCCTTGTAAATATTAATGTCATCACTATTTATATTTTACTCCACTCGTTTCTTTTTAGGTGTCGTTGAAGGTTAATGTACGTCAATTAAAAAAACAATAAGAGGAATAGGACCAAGTATTAGTGGTGAACAAATGGCCCACCCGACCCGCCACACGGCCCACTGGTTTCACGGGCCGAATTTTGTTCATCAGTACCAAGTATGAGTGTCCTAATCATCTGGGCCTAGCTTTCTACTATTATATGGATTAATTTTGGAGCAGTTTGTCACGTTTCAGGAATTTTGGGGGATCATTTTGAAATTGAATTTCAGGAATTTACTTCAACAATTATGGCAGAGAGGGCCTTGTGTCTTCATTGGCTTTTCAAACTAAGCGTAATAAAAGAGAGGCCAAATTACCAATGTTCCAGTCTACACAACAGCCACAGTAAAAACTGATTTCATCGTTTTTCGGAGTAGATTTTATAACATTTATCCCTGGAGGAAATGCGTTCGAATATTTTCCACAATTACAGGTCAAAGGCAATCAAGAGATCACCACTGCAGCTGAGCTTGAATATTTTGCATCAATATAATCAAAGTGTATCGAATGTTTGAGGGTTAGGATTGAAATCCGTGATTAAACATGGGGGGCTCGTAATTCAATCAAGCATATGAATGATATTGAGACAAAACCTAGATTTTCCGACTTGGATCACTAAAGCTAGAAGAAGGAAAAAAAAAAAATAGACGAACTTAATATCTCTCACATGACTAGCTCTTATGCTTCGCTTCTATACCCTAACTCGTGGAATAGAATTTAATCATTTATGGATTTGTCACATGAAGAGAAACGCGCTATGCCACCGGAGAAAAAAACCTTAATAGATTACATACATTAGATAAAGAATACATGCATAGAGAAACTGGAAATACCTGTGAGTCTCGGCCACAAAATTATGAATCGTGTTTTAGGGTAAGACGAGTCTCTTGTATTAAAACTAATTTGAACGTATTCAAAAGCACAAAACTCTCTTTTATCACTACTACACGTTACAGTGACAAATATACCCGGAATCTGAACTAACCAAGGGTACATTACTCAGATATAGCCCGTATAGGAAAACGACGATACTCCACACTCTAATTCTTAACCCCAGTCCTGGATTTACTGCAATTCAAGAACCTAACTATAACTATAGTTGCAATCATAAGTTTTTTAGAGCACTCTAATTTCTGCCCATATATACGGTGTTTTACAAGGCAACCAAAGGAATAGATCAATTTACACGATAATCGTATCCAACATTCACTAAAGTCTATAGTTTCTGATTTCGCAACGTACCCTCTAACCCTACCGATTAACTTCACTCGTACACTATACAATTGGTTAACAATACCTATGTACAGAACCATACTTCCCCACAACGCAACGAATAATTCGCATACAGCATAAATACAGTGCAACAAAATTAACATAGTAGAGAATTGCAAGATACCAACAAATAATTCAGTATTGCATATAAGTAAGTCTCGCGAAAAAGAGAGAGAAATATCCATTGAAGTAAAAAAGAAAAAAGCTCAAGTTATGGCTAAGAGCTATATTTGTTGAGTGCATACTACAAATTAAGCTGGATCAAAATAAGTCTCACCTAAAAGGCAGAAACAGAGCATCTTCATACACGATCACCAGCTCGAAGGCCAGTATCCATGAATACCGTAGCCCGTTTTCCAGTTATCCAAGAAAACGACTTTCTTGACAGCCCAAAAAGACACAATCAGCATCGAAATCATCAAAACTCGCTGCACGTTTCTGTTCTTCACTCTCACGAGCACGTGGGTTACGAAAGCTAGCATTAGCCCAACAATGGTGTACAAGAAACCGATCGAGAACCCCTCTGCGCCCAATTGCATTCCCGAGCCCTGGTAGAAGAACACCAATTTACTCGGATCTTGCCTGTCCGCCATGAACATGGGCATTTTCCTGATTATGTTGAACATCGCACCGGAAACACTGAAGAAGTAGATGAAGATTGCCCCAGCCATCCACAGGTTCTTCTCGTGGAAGATGGTTTTTCCGGTGAGTAATTTTTTGATGAAGAACGGAGTCCAGATCAGCACTACCGCGAGTAGGAAAAGGATCTGCTTTCTGGAAACGGCGGGGGGGCGATTGATGGGGCCCACTGAGAGCTTGGTCCTCGATTCGATGAACTCGGCCATTGATTCGGCCAATCGGGAGAAATCGGAGGCGTCCATTTGGATTGAATCGGTTTTGACATCGGCGGCGGTGGGTGGGATTAGGCGGATGTGGGGGAGGGCGTTGACGGCGAAGAGGCCGAAGGAGGCCTGTGATTCCTGGAATTCGATGTTGAAGAAGAAGAGTTGGGGGTTTCGATTAGGGTTAGGGTTGTTGATTTGGAAAGAGGAGGCGACTAGGGCGAATTCGGATTTGAGTTTGGGGAGGGCGAGCTCCGCTTTGGAGTGGAGCTGAGTGGCGTCGAAGAAGATCATGGAGTGGAACGGGCGGGGGGTGGGGAGGGAGAGGATGCGGCGGAGGAGGGCGTCGTTGAGGTGGATGACGCCGGTGGGTGACTGTGATTGGAGGTTGGAGAGTTCGGAGACGACGGAGTCGGAGGAGAGGGAGGCGGCGAGGGTTGTGAGCAAGAGGAGGAGGCTGATAGGGAGGAGGAGGAGGGCGGCGCCGCCGCCGATAGGGGTTTGAGAAATCGCCATTGGTAGCGGCGGAGATCTGTGTGCGGTGGTGTGGCTGTGCTGCAAAGCGATGAAGACTTTTCTCTGGTCAGATTTGGGATTTGGACAAATGGATGCTGACTGTGATTTCTTTTTATGTGGTTCAGCCAATAATATTATGACACGTCAGAATCAATAACCTGGCTCTTTTTCTTGGTCTTCTATTTGTTTTTTTTTCTACCTATAAAATTTATTTGAATTACAATTATTATTTCTACTATATTTATCAAATACTTAGGGGATTATTAGCTTAAGTTCCTTATAGACATTTGTTGCTGCTTAAAGGACTGGCAATATTTCTCATTTTACTAAAAGTCCTCTACTTCGAGGGCGTTAACAGACAAGTTTATCCTTAGTGTACTTTTCGATAGTATCGTCTGATCAAAAACATATTTTGAAAGTTCAGAACTTAAAAATACATGAATATACGTATTCAATAGCAAAGAGGACATACGAAGAGAGCTTAGAACGACATCGAAGAGATTATTTAAGAAGCTTAGACTGAGTATTATCAATACATGAATAGATGCATCACTCCATAGAGAAGTATACACACATGAAAACTATACAGCAGTGACTACAAGGAGAGCTTAATTACGAAGCTTAGACATAATTATACACACATGAAAACTATACAATGAATAGTATAAGGAGAGCTTAGTTACAAAGTTTAGTTATGTTCAGTAGTTCTCTTCCATGAAATACTTACCTAATTGCAACCATCTCTCCCTCATTCCTCTCAAATCATACCGCTAGTCAAAGTGAACCAACCAACTACTGTTCATATCCTCCAAATGTGCATATATGCTTTTCCGATGACTATTGTATGTGAATTTGCGTGTGTTTGTGTGTGTGTGTGTGTCATTGTATGTATGATAGTTGATTTTTATTCGATGACGACGGCCATAGAAGAAGACGTCGGTTGCGGCGTGAAGATGACGGTTGCGGAGACGATATATGGTTAATGTGCTCGGGGAGAAAGAGATGGGGTAACTCCGTCTTAAAATGATAGACGACTTTTAGCAAATAGCCAAAATCGGACCGTCTAGATTCGAAAGGATATTAGTAATGAAGGTTGTTCATAAGTTAATATGTATAGTAAGAGACAAATCACATAATCACAAGCTATGTAAGTAGAGAGAGATCTTCTTGAAATCATGAACAAGGGGGGAAGGAACTACACAGAAGATGGAAACATTTCAAGCAAAAATCTGCAAATAAATAGTACTTCAGTACTTCTAATTAAATAAAAGTCCCTAATTAAAATCCGAATTCGAAATAATTAATCCCCTCCTCTTATTACATTTTATTCAAATCTCATTTTCTCGAGTCGACTCGGAATCTAGGCCTCGACAACATCATCGGCCTCGGCCGAAGCCAAAACAAGCTCCGGTTGAGCTTCACTGTAAGAACCATCCAAAGCATGTGGTAATCCCAAAGCCTTCAATGCCAAGTGAGCTGCTTTCTGTCCCGAAATCATCATCGCTCCAAATGTGGGCCCCTATATAAAATTAAAGTTAATTAATCACGATTAATGAATTTTTAGTTTTGCATACGCATCAGAGATTTCATTAAATCTGTCTTGATTTTACGAAAAAATATATATTTTTAAACTAAAAGGTCAGATAATATGAAACTGGAAAGAGTTGATATCAATAGGGCAAATTACGGCCACCCTTGAGGTACGCCAAAATTACGAAAAAACCCCTCTTATTTGGGTAATTACAACCAGCTATCTTTTTAAATATTTTTACATAAAATTTATGAAATTCGATTATTTATCGAACCAAATCGTATATTTAATTTGGTAAACGACATGAAATGTTGGTGTACCGAAATTTCGGTTTCTGTTTTACCGAATTAACCTCCCTAAATTTACCCATAGATTGGTCTTTTCGTAAGATAATACATATTGAAAAAGTGACTATAATTACCTAAACACGATGGGGGTTTTCGTAATTTAACCATAACTCAGCGGTGGCCGTAATTTGCTCATAACGATATGAACTGGAAATTACGTAATTAATGCAGTATTGAAAATTTAAAGTGACAGATAATATGAAACGAAATATTTTAAAAAAGAGACAGATATTATGGAAGAGAGGGAGTACCATTCTTGGAGAGCCGTCAATTTCGGCAACTTCCATTCCGGTGACGATCATGCCGGGGACGATCTCTCGGGTGAGCCTGACGATGGCATCCTCGGCGGTGTTCATGTCGAGGGCCTTCATCCCGGGGACGCTCTCGATCATTCCGATGCTCCTAAGGCGCTTGACGCCGGTGGCGCCGAAGGGGCCGTCGTGGCCGCACGAGCTGACGACGATCTTGGCCTCCATGACGTTGGGGTCCATGCACGACTGGGTGTGGTGGTTCTGGGCGACGAGGGCCCAGTTGGTGACGACGCCGGCGACTCGGCCGCCCTTGACGATGAGATCCTCGGCGGCGACGGCGTTGAAGAGCTTGACGTTGGGGCGGGCGAGGAGCTTGCTCATGATGGTGGAGGTGAAGAGGGCGGCGTGCTTGATCACCACGTAGTGGTCCTGCTCGTCGTACTCGATCTCGAGCTCGTCGAGGAACTTGTGGGCCGGCTTGCGGACCACCATGGCGGAGAAGAGCTGGCCGCCGAGCCACGCGCCGCCGCCGGGGCTGACGGACTGCTCGATGATGGCGATGTTGATGTCGGGGTTCTTGCTGAGCTCGTAGGCGCAGGAGAGGCCGGCGGATCCGGCGCCGACGACGACCACGTCGGTGTCGGCGTAGGTTATCATGTCCGTCATGTAGCGGCGCGTCATCTCACGCGCGACGATGGATTCCTTGATGGGCTGGAATTTGAAGTCGTCGAGGTTGTAGGGGGTGGAGGCCATGGCGACGGCGAGGTTCTTGGGGGTGGATTTGATGGGCTGGGCGGCGCGTGTGGGCACGACGGCGGCGCCGTGGAAGGTGGACTTGTTGTCGAAGAAGGAGGTCTTGGTGAGGGAGGATCTGAGGGTTGTAGCCATGGCTGCCATTGTTGCAGACTGGTTTTCTTTTCGTTTCTTTTGTTTTCCGGTGGGTGGGGTGGTTGTGATCGGAGGAGAGTGGTGTGAGTGGTGATGAATTAAAGAAGAGTATATATAACAGATAAAGGTGAAAAATATCTGAAAGAAAAAGATCTGAAGATAGAATTTGAATGATCCATAATAGATCTGGTTCAGTAGTTGTGGAATCACTCATGGCTAATGCTTGGTGACAAAAATCTATGACGTGGCAACAATAATTGTCATCTCTCAGGCTAATATTTGATTCTGTTTTTTATTTTGGGTTACTTTATTTAATTATTTGTTTCCTAATTTGGGATTTTGTACTTTCTCATGAATTTTGTTTTCTTTAAACATTATTTTTTTAACAAATTAGATTTTTTTTTTAATTTTAATTCGTTACTCGATTGATCCAGCTAGATTTAGCACGACCCAAAAAGGCAAGGTCCAATAGAATTGGCCCATGTCCAAACGAGAGATATGGCCACAAGAGATTCGGACTCATTTGCACACTTCATTGGACTTTGATAAGTGACTCAGAACATTGAGATATGGTAAGCTCACAGGTATAAGCCCACAAGAGAATAAAATATATTATCAATAGAGGAAGAGTTAGGAGACTCCGACGAGTTGGAGATCGAAGACCTCTTCGACGAGCTAGGAAACCTCCGATGAGATGAAGACTTGAGATCTATTCGACGAGCTAGGAGACCTCCGACTAGCTAGAGGTAGTTGACAAGTGAACAGTGATGAGCTGAAATTAGCAACTGTTCTATTCTAACTTAGACGTCTGATTGACAACGTCGGGAGCACCTCTCCCAACCCCTTTTGGAGGTCAACAATAAATGGGCCCAAAGTGGAATTTGCTCGACGATTCGTGATTCCTTCAAGCGGTCGGGCCGAGCTGCATCGTCGATATACGTATAATAATAAGTATATCGACTCTTTATAAATGGGCCCAACGTGGAATTTATAAGCGAATATAATAATTAATTTTATAAAGTCCTTTATTGGAGATGACTCTTTTCTTTTAGAGTTGTTTGTTCGAGTTTCTAAATAAAATTTAAGAATGAAATTTAGAGACTATTTTTTAAGACACCAGTGATGGTTAATGGTGATGCTAAAGTTAGATCACCTTAGAGAGTTGAATTATGATGAGTTGGAAGAGCATAGTGGATCACTAGCTCACGAGCTTGATGACCTTGAGATACCTGCGATCATAGAACACGTAAGCTAAGCCGGGGGTTGATCCGGCGGAAACCCCTCCGACGCTCAAGTCAGACGTGCTGATCATAGAAATAGTCCAGAGAATACAGTTAATAGTATTGCTCAGTTAATAGGACGTACCTTAAGGAATGAGTTCCAATGATTATTTATAGCTTAGTGAAGATTGTCGGGCCCAAACCTTACTTGAAGGTGATTGGGGCTCGGTAGTAGTGGTTTTCAATATTGGGCTCGTGGCCTAGTAGATAAAGAGATTGTAGTCTTATTGGATTGGTCCAAATAGGCATATCAGATAATAATTCGAAAGCTGGCCCAATGGTGTCTTTTTTGGTTATAAATTAAAATAAATTTGTGGAAGGGGATCACTATTTCAAATACTGAATTTTGCTTCGTTGAATACCAAAAAAATAAAAAATAAATAATTAATTGTAAATTACTTTAATGCCCTTAATGAAAATTAAAACCAAAAAAAAATTACAAACACTATTTTTCTTTCTTAAATACCAAATAATCAAAAACCCTAAAAAAACATTTCCCTCCTCACTCACAAACCCCTCACCTCCTCCACCTCCTTCTTCTCCCTCCCAAAAACCCTCCTAAAAAACCTCAAAACAAAAGAAATCAAAACCTTACACAACTTGCAAAATGACGTCAAATGACAATAGAATGGTAGTTTACGAGCAAGGAGAACCCATTAAGGTATGTATTCATGTATTTTTTGAGCTAAAACATCGATTTTGATCGTTTTTTTCTTTTTAAACTCGTCATCCATTTTCGACACATACAGGTCGAAAATCTCCCTAATTTTCGACATGTATGTGTTGCAACTCGATGACATTTAATATTGTATTGAGTTTCGACACTTAAGTGTCGAAAAATGTAGTCATTTTCGGCATCTAAGTGTCGAATTTTGTTCATATTGCAAATTTACTTGTCTTATATTTTCGACACTTTTGTGTAGATCGATTGCACCCATTCATTTACCACGTCAGAAAAATTCCCAACAAAAGAAGCTTTATTGGCATGGGTTCGTGAAGTATGTAAAAGAATTGGAATGGTGATAATGATTGCGGGTTCGAGTGACGGGGATAGAGGACGTAGGACACCGTATGTGATTGTTCGTTGTGAGCGTGGGGGCCATTATGTTGGCAAGAAGGTACCAGGTGAAGATGATCAAAGACCAGGAAAAAGGAGCACCGGTTCAAAGAAATACAATTGTCCGTTTAAATTGAAGGGGTTAAAAGAATCCAAGGATAATGAAAAGGCTGAGTGGAAATTGGATGTTTATAGTGGTATTCACAACCACAACTTATTCGAAAACTTGCACGGACACTCTTATGCTGGAAGATTATCAAAGGAGGATGTTTCCTTTGTTCACACTATGAAGAAAGCAATGGTGAAACCAAGGGCAATTCTAAGAGCATTGAAGCAAAAGGACCCGTCTAATGTAACTGGTATGAAGACAGTTTACAATACTATCTCTAAGTTAAATTTCAGTGAATTGGATGGGAGATCTCAATTGCAATCATTGTTCATCAAGTTGAAAGAAGATGAATACCTCTCGTACCATAGATCGAACGAGTTGAATGCGATTACCGACTTGTTTTGGATCCACCCGAAATGCATTAAGTTGGCACAGTCGTATCCGTACGTATTCGTCATCGATTGCACGTACAAGACCAATCGTTACGGACTCCCATTTCTTGAGATTGTGGGTTTTACTTGTACCAACAAGACGTTCTCAATTGCCTTTGCATACTTGGATCACGAAAAGACGGAAAATTTTGAATGGGCGTTGCGTAGTTTGAAGGAGGCCATGACCAGTTGTCCTCGGGCTAATTGCATTGTAACAGATCGAGATTTGGGTTTAATGAAAGCAGTGGCCAATGTGTATCCATCGAGTCATCACTTGCTGTGTCGGTGGCATGTGAACAAGAATATAGTGACCAATTGTAAGAAATTGTTCTCAAAGGACATCACCAAATGGAAGCAATTTCAGTCGAGTTTTTCTGCTCTTATTGAAAGAAATACCATAGAGGAGTTCAATGAGGATTGGGAGGATTTGAAAAGAACATTTATCGGTTATCTCCCGGCTATAGAATATGTAGCTAATTCATGGTTGGATCCGTACAAGGAGAGACTTGTATCGGTGTGGACAAATAAGTGTACTCATTTTGGAACGTACACTTCTAATAGGGTGGAGGGGGCACATGGACGAATGAACGGCGCCGGCTCCCAACCTTTCAAAGTTCCTGTGTGATTTCGAATTCGAAATTCTGAGCCGCGCTCCAAGCGATTTGGCCCTCCGTTCACAATATGATAAGCAATGTGCTTATCAAATTTTGTGTACAATTCCGGTATCTCGGGACCTCGGACCGGTTCGTTGCTCGAATCACCAACTTCTACAGTCGAAGGTAGAGCCGGCACCGGATTCTTTGACGAAGAACCCTCTCCAGACTTCTTCTTGGTCGTGGTCTTTTTCTTGGTCGTGACTGCTATGCCCTTGCCTCTATCGGATAATTCCTTCCTCTTCTTACGGCTCGAGACAGTCGGAGGTATACGAGGTTCACGTGATTCTTCCACTGCAAAATAACACACAAATAAAAATTACTATACATAATATAAACACAAGCAAATAAAAATAGGACAGAAAACAAATTACACAAACACAAAAATTCACAGTTCAAATTCGACAGGTAGCTGTCGAAAATTCATGGGAATTCGACAGCT
>NW_012193410.1:1949370-1965871 GCF_000504015.1 Erythranthe guttata
AAAATCGACATATACAGGTGGAAAATGGTGAACAAAGAACCGACCCACGAATCTCAAATCAATGCTCAAATCGACTGAAATCAGATGCACCCATTACTAATTAACGATCATTCTAACCTAAAACAACCAAATCCTAATTACCCATATCAAACAATCAAATCTTAAATAAATATTGAAGAAAAAAAATCGAAACAAATATTACTTACTATTCGAAGACGACGACGGCGGCGGCTTTGGGCGACGTTGGGCGGCGTTCGGCGGTGTTTGGCGTCAGCGTCCGGCGGCGGCGATGGTTGGAGCGGCGGCGGCGTCGGGCGGCGTGGGAGGGGTGGACGGAGGTTTGCTCGGGTTTGTTTGGCCGTTGTTTATTGTGTTTGAAGTTTTTTTTTTCTTTTTTTTATTTGGTTTTCAAATAGGTAATTTCAAAGAATAATTGATATAATTAATATTTTGTATGAAAGGGTATTTTTGTACTTTTCTTTTTATTTTGGTATTAAAGTAAGAAAAAAACTTATAAATATGTACTCAATTGTGGTTTTCAACTTGGTAATATTCAAGTAAGCGGATTTAAAATAGTTGCCCTCTTTGTGGAAAGGGAGAAGAGTAGGTGATACATAATTGGTGTCGTTTTATATAGAAAAAAAAAAATATATTGATTGATAGCGTAGGGAGTTGAACCCACGACCTTTTAGAACAGAAGGGAGAAGAGTAGGTGATACATAATTGGTGTCGTTTTATATAGAAAAAAATATATATATTGATTGATAGCGTAGGGAGTTGAACCCACGACCTTTTAGAACAGAGCCAAAACATAACGCTTCAGATAACTCGGCCAAACAGACTTATAATATTTTTAATTTCCATATTTATTTTTCAATTTGAAAACACTTAAAACAAAAATGATAAAAATTTAATTGACAGCTGTGGGATTTGAACCCACGCCCTTTCGGACCAGAGCCTAAATCTGGCGCCTTAGACCACTCGGCCAAACTGTCGTAACGTTATGATTTTTCACTATTAACATTGTATATACATGACATCACCTATGGTTGGGAGTTGGGACTTGTGACTTGGGCCTGGGCCTTCTTATTTATAGGTGGTATTGGGCTTGGTCCTTTCTATTTTCGTTTTGTTTGGGTAATTAAATGTTAAATATTATCTAAACGTTTATATGAGATTGTCTACATATTGTTTCAAGAACTAGACCAAATAAGAGACTAATGCTCCTCGAGGGAAATTAGGGAAGATTAACTAAACATTGGACTTTGTTTGATATTTGGTATCTCCAATAATTTAACGAGTCGATTCGAAAATATTATGTTATCATGATTTATCTTACCTTTGGGGAGAGTCAAAGAGAAAACACGAGCGAAACAATAGAGAGTGAAAATAGAAAAGTTGTAGAACATAAGAGAAAAATAGACCGGAGAAGATAGTGTAGGATAAATCTTTTGTGCTTTGTAAATCTCGAATATTGTTGGTGTTTGATGTTGTCTTTCCCGGTAAATGTAGGCTTTTGTTCTTGACTGAACCACGTTAATTAATTTTATATGTTCTTTATTATGTTTAATTTTCTCGTGGTGTTTATCATACAAATTAATGTAATTAGGATTTTGCATGGTTTCGTGAGTTACTTGTCGCAACAGTTGGCTGATAAACTCCCCATCCATATTATTAATATTGGTAAAAAATTCCTTTATGATGCATCGTTTTAGCACAACCCCTTAAATAATGTGTTTTTATGGGGTAGTTTTTGCTAATAGAAACACACATAGGGTTTTCTTGCAATTAGACTAAATTAAGGCGCGTTGAATGCAATTAAGTTAAATTAGTTGCAAGAAAGTCAAATGTTGGACCATATTGTAGCACGACCACCATGGCTTAATCACTCCAAACTGGACACATGCAGATATTCTTGATCAACTGCATGTGTCTAATTACATTAAATCCAAGTTGTCCGATCCAAAATTAATTAAGATTATTTCTTAATCACTCTCACTTGCATTTGACTTCACATTTTTTAAAACTTATTAAAAGAGCAAAGAGAGAGAGAGATAATAATTAAACAGAAAATAATTAATTAAACACTTTCTTTAATTTTCTTTTCTTCTGCTGCCGCCCGTAAAAATGGAGACGAGGGCTTGTCTCGTAATTTTCGTTACTGCGATCGTCGCAGCTATATTCCGTCCACCGGTCGGGGCAGCCGAAACAAACGCTCCATTCGGTGATGTTTTCACGAAAAGCTGCCCGGATAATGATTTCAAGACTTCTCAAGATGGCAAAATCTGGAATATCTCCCTCAATAAACAAGGAGGTACACACACACACACACACACACACATATATATATATATATATAGTGAGAGAGAAGAAAAACCGATTGTCGTAATCATATGATGTTTTAATTATACGCGTAGGTTGTGGGTTTATGACGAAGGAGAGATACAGATTCGGGTGGTTTAGCATGAGAATAAAAGCGGTCGGAGGTGATTCAGCAGGAGTGGTGACGACTTATTTCGTAAGTTAGGTGTAATTAAATTTCTTCTATATATGATATACGAAACGACACGTGCGTAGTTTATTTATTTGGTAACTAAAAAATTTCGTTAAAAAAATAAAATAAATTTTTCCGGGCGTGCAGATGTGTTCGGAAAATGCGGCGGGGCCGGAGAGAGATGAGGTGGATATAGAGTTCTTGGGGAATAGAACAGGGCAGCCTTACCTTGTACAGACAAATGTGTACAAGAACGGAACCGGTGGCCGTGAAATGCGACACGCTTTGTGGTTCGATCCGACTCACGATTTTCATACTTATTCCTTTCTTTGGAACAATCACCAATTAGTGTAAGTTTCTTTTCTTTTCTTTTCTTTTTTTTTTTTTTTGAACACATTTTAATTTCGTAGAAAAAAAAAAGTCGGACCGGAATCCGCGGATTTCGTAAGATTCTAATTTCTTAGTCACCTAAAATATAAAATGCATAATAATGATTTTATAATTGTAATTTTTGGAAAATGTGGAATTCTTGGAATTATTCTAGGATATATACTAAAACCAGATCGAAAACCGAAATCTCATATATATTCGAATTCTGATCCAAAAGGCTTTGGAAAAATAGAAATCAGGAATTCAGAATGAAAAATGTTATTCCATAATCGAAAAATTTCGGACTGAAATTGGCGAAAATCGGAAGTTCCACTACAATTGACTATTTTTAATATGAAAAAACAGGATCTTCGTGGATAAAGTTCCGATTAGGGTTTACAAGAACGCAAACTACACGAACAATTTCTTCCCGAACGAGAAGCCAATGTACTTATTCTCGAGCATATGGGACGCCGAAGACTGGGCCACGAGGGGCGGCGCCGACAAGACGGACTGGTCGAAGTCGCCGTTCGTTTCTTCCTACACGGACTTCACGGCCGACGGCTGCCGGTGGGAGGATCCTTTCCCGGCGTGCGTGTCCAACACCGCCGATAACTGGTGGGACCAGTATGACACGTGGCACCTTTCAGATGATCAGAAGAAAGATTATGCATGGGTGCAGAGGAATCTTGTCGTGTATGATTATTGTAAGGATACTAAGAGGTACACTACGTTGCCAGAAGAATGCTGGATTAGCCCTTGGGAATGAGTTGACTCAATAGAATATTCTTTTTCTTTTTTTTTTTTTTTTTTTTTAATTATGCGTTTCAATTATTTAATAGCTTTTTTTTTTATTAAAATTCAATTATTTAATATTTATTGAAATTAAAAATCCTATTTAGATTTGGGCCACGAAAGCCCAAATAAATCATTTTTGTTATGACTTATTCAATTATTGCTTTTAAGCCCAATTTGTGTGTGTTTGTATTTTCTGGTTTTGCACTCATCACAGATAGATCACACTGAGTAAAATAATCATATTAAAATGTAAAGTATTATTTACATGAGTTAAATTAAAAACAACAGGACAAAATAATGTGTAATTTTCATCCTTTTTTTAATATGAAATATAAAATTTACAATATAATAAATACATGAAAAAAATCAGTTCATTTTTAGTTGAATATAAATAATTTATAATCATAAGAAAATAATAATATTAATATATTTAAAAAAAATAAACTTGAGCTCGACAAATTTGACTCGAGCTCAAACTGACTTAATTTGTCAAACCTCGATCTCAAATTTTCTACGGTCCTACATAATTAGGGTGGTAAACGAGTCGAGTGGACTCGTAAGCTCGATAGCCGGCTCGAACTCGAACTCGAGTTTTCGAAACTCGAGATTTCTGACGAGTACAGTTCGAGCGTTTTTTCAGCTGTTCCGTGTTTGTGAACTCATAAGTTGGAGCTCGGCTAATTCACACCCGTATGCTAAACTATAATAGGTTGAAACAAATAGAATTATGGCTAAGGTAATAAATCATTAATATTTAAAGGTAAAATAGGAAATAAACTATATAGAAATAAATTATTTTAAAAGGGGGCAAAAGGTTGACATATAACACCATAATAATTACCATGTGAGTAACCATCGAATGAGCAAGATACATTGAACCAACACCAAAAAATATCATTTCAACACAGAACATGTGAACTACATATATTGATGGGAAAATCATTTCATATAAAAAAAATGCAAATTTAGATCGGATGGGCTGTTTTAATAGGAATATCGGATGTCATAGGATGATTGACACGTGGATAGTTTAAATAAAAATATAATTAGGATTCTAATAATTGGAAATAAAAAAGAAAAAGAAAAAAAGAAAACCTCAGCAGAACCCGTAACCCCTCTAACCCTAATTATAATCAGCGTGATTTATTAAGAGTTAAGACTTAAGAGTGCCACATGTCAAAAAAATAGTGGAATCCGATTTATATTAAATATCGGCTGATCCGCTCAAAATTTAATCTCTAAAAAAAATCTAAATCATATCCCAAAACAAAATTTCACTTCTGCAAAAATTTAAAAACAAAAAATTCAAATTTATGACATCATGGATGACATAATAAATCCAGCAAAGGCACATGATCATCAAGTTGTAGTCTTGGAGTATTCAAATGCCACTTGGCAGAAAAAGAAAAAGTTTTGAATTAATTAATGAATTGGATGAAGAAAAAAAGGGCGAAATTTCATGACTCTCCAATGATTGACGGCCGAATCAATTGAATAATAATAATAAAAAAAAATATTAAAAAAAAAAAAGAAAAGAAAAAAAAAACATAAAGCTCTATCACCAATCATCAATCACCAATCCAAATCTAATCCCACCCCAAAATGACTAAATTGTGTGATTCATGTACCTACAATGCATTTTTATTGTTGAGATGTGATTGATTGAGACCCTTGATTGGGTTTTTTTATGCCTATGTTTATATATTCTATGTATTTGTGTACATTTATTGGGTAAATATTATGAGCTAGTAATACGTTCGTTTACCTTTGGCAAGATTCAACAAAACATCAGTTCGAAACAAAATGATTATATACGATAAAATAAGTAGGTATCGTATTCGTTCGATTACTTTTGTACGTAGTAACTAGTAATTTAAAAGAAAATGACATTATTATCCATAAATTACTACGAATTGGATAATCGTTGTTATCGATACTATACCGACTAGTTAAAGTCACTAGAGATTTAATCAAACCCAAATTAATATAATCTACGTAACCCAACGAGACCTTATATGATAATGTTTGTTTCACAAATCGAACCCATGTAATTGAATATTACTACGCATGATAAATTTGCTCTCGAATATTGACTCGGCACATGCCAGTTTTTGCCCTAGGCAACTTAAAAGATCGTAAAAAGTAATTACATTTCTTTGGGTTCAATTTCTACATGCATTGAGATTTATATTTACGCTTAATGTACACGGAATTATGTACGTACGTCGGCCGATTAGATTGCTGGCCTAACAAGAGTAACTGCGACCCTCTGTACAAATAGCTAACATGCTCACAAATCACAATATCAACTAAGGGCCCTAGTTAATTTTTAATTTTTATAATTTTTAAATTTTTTTTGGTCAAAAAGTATTTTTAATTATTAAGATAATAACCCTTGAAGAATTGTCCTCCTATTCCCCGCGAGAGCGACACTAGAGAAAAAAATAAAGAATCTAAATATAAATCAATGTGGCCCGATCAATATTAAATGTTTAATTTATTGGAGGTTCGTAGTTAAGATTTCAAATCAACTATACATATATATATGTATAATTTCATATCATTGAATTGCCCCACAACCCATGATTAGTTGATTACTCTTGTCCTTATTTTTCTTTTTTTCTTTTTTAGTCACATTAAAATTGGAAAATAAAAGGATGATGAAACATAGATGGTCAAATTAATCATTTGTATGTGCAAATCATTTGATATATAGATAATAATAAATTAATTGCAATAATTATTTTGTATTTTTTTATATGTTTTTTATATTAGTGAATTGGACAAATGCCTCAAAAAGAAAACAAAATAAAATAAAAAATAAATGCAACTTAATTGCAGAAAACTAAGAAAGAGGGGGGGGCTACCTACCCTAGCACAAGCATTTATTTTTCAAATATGAATTTGGTCATTTCAAATTGGTCTATTTAATCTGTTAGCCTAAGTTTGACAGCAATTGTCCATATAAGGGAGACTCGGGTACGGACAGCTCACAATCGAATGTTGTTGGCGACCCAGAAATTTCTAGATCACGTAAAAGGAAAAAATTGAGCTACCAAATTGTTTAATTTAATAATGGAAGTTTCTTCACTCTTCTTAGATATTGAAAATTGCAGGAAAAAAAATTGTACATATAGCTATTAAATGTTGAAAGCAACAAATCATAAGAAAAAATTAAATAATAAAATAGACAAGACATGATCTCGAATCACAAATAGGGGGAACACATATAATGAAATAATGATATATGAATTATCATGATGTCTTTGCAATTCGAACAAGTCATTTTCTTCTCAATTAATCATTTTCAATTTATTAAGGCAATTGCCATAATTTCAATTGAAACTCGGAAATTAGCTCAAATTTTCACGATTTTTCCACAAAGCCTCGTAGAAATCTTTCTCATTTTCGTCTCCAATCTACTACTCAACTCAGTGTACCTGCAAAAGGGAGAAAATATATAAAGAAAGGGCAGAAGGGGAATAACACAAAGACCAGAGATGCTCCAACAATTCGTGAAATCAATTTATGATTTTTTTTTAATTATATATATGCATCGGATAAATCTTGTTCTCTTGCATGAGTTCTCATATTCTCTTAATCCTACCACATATAAGCATTAGAGTTTTAAAACCAAACTATTGTTATAGTTTGCCTTTTATCATTAGTAAGTATACATGTGGAGTGTATAAAACATTTAATAGTTTTCTTAAGTACAAAGGGTAATTTTGTTTTTTTTTTATTTTAAAATAGATATTACTAATAATATTTTTTTAATAATTTTTGCGCAACTATATTAGACGTTTCTACTGTTTTCTTGATAAAAAAAATAGATAAGATATCGAAATATGCAGTTAAGTAAGTGGTTCTAGATAAAGAGAATGACATTGTAGATGTGTTTGAGGATAAGAGCAAATCCACAAATTCTCTTACAAATTAAAGTTATGAGATATGTTTGAAGATAAGATCAATATTAATTTTGGATCAAATTTAAATCATGACCCCTTTTGTTTTTCTTTTTCCTTTTAATAACCTCAACTTGATAAATTTGGATAACATTCAAATAATGACCATGGATAATATATTGAATTCAATTAGATTTTATTGCATTCAGTACTATGTGTTATATCGAATTGCTGAAAATATCTTCTCGTGTTTCTATTATTCGCAAAATGCCCTCTATAATTAGCTAAAAAAAATAAAAAATAAATAAAAGAAGTTTGCTAGTAAACCCAATTGAATTACAACCATTAGTTGGGGTAAATTTTATCTCCACGTGTCAAAATAAATCTATTTTGGTATATATGGGCCCGTGCTTGGTGGGGGAGATTATTAATAGTTTCCTCAATTAATGACCTAATTGAAATGTAACGCTGCTCAGACTTGTACGTTAAATTTGAAGGTACATCACTACAATGCACCACATCTCTCTCGCAGTTGGTAACACCTAACAATATATTAAATGTTCATATTAAAATATAAATTTATTTATTTATTTATCGTCGACAATTTGTTCCCTCAAACTATAATTACTATTTGGGTAAATTACACTTACACCCCCGATGTATGCTAAAATAACTTTAAGGTCTCTGTGGTTTTGGTAATTACAACCACACCCCTGAAACAATATTTGTTTCATGTCTTGTGGATCGATATGCACTATACTTGTTTCACGCGGGGTCGTTAATGCTGCCACATACGAAAATTTCTTACATAAAATAATAATGATTTAAAAAATATTAGAAGAGTCATGTCACCCCTGTTTGAAATTATAGTCTGTAGAACCCTAACCAGATAATTTATCCAATGCATTATCCCGTAAAAGTTTCAGAGAGATGATTGTAATTATCATTACTACATGGACCTTAAAGTTATTTTAGCATACATCAGAGATATAGGTGTAATTTACTCTTAAAATTTAGGGCAATAGCAAAAAGTCTCATCACATGGGACTTAAATGTATTTTGGTCCACAAAAAAAACAGTCTCTCAATTAAACCCATTCCCATTTCTTTATTTTAAAATACCCTCCATAATATAATTCTTATCAATTCCATCCATTATACTCTAACTTTCTTAATACTACACATTGACCCCGGATTTAAACAAATATATCACATTAACCCCCAAAATATTTTTTTTTTCAGAATATAATTTTTTTTATGATTTTTTTTTTCCAGCCAGATTCCGCCGGAGACCGCCGGTCTCCGGTGTTGACTTTTTTTTTTTTTTTTTTTTTTGCAAACTTTTTTTTTTTCCTGAAATTTTTTTCCGGCCGGTCAACCACCGTTGACCGCCGGTCTCCGACGTTGCCTTTTTTTTTTGAATTTTTTTTTTCTTAGAAAAAAATATTTTAATTAATATTACTATCTTGGCTACTAAATTACCGTCTCAGACAGTAATATTACTGTTTGGGACAGTAATATTATGAATATTATTTTCCCTAACAGTAATATTATTGTCTAAGATAGTTAAATTACTGTTGGAGACAGTAATTTAGCAGCCAAGGCAGTAATATTAATTAAAATAATTTTTTTTAAGAAAAAAAATTAAAAAAATAAAATAAAAGTCAATTAACAGTTAAATTACTGTCTCCGACCGTTAAATAACTGCAGGAACAGTAATTTAGCAACGAATACAGTAATATTACATAAAAATATTTTTTTAAGAATAAAAAAGTCAATTAACAATTAAATTACTGTCTCCGACAGTTAAATAACTGCTGGAGACAGTAATTTAGCAACGAATACAGTAATATTAATTAAAATATTTAAAAAAAAAAGTCAATCTAGTAATTTGACAGCAAAGACAGTAATATTAATTAAAATATTTTTGAAGAAAAAAAAAATCAATTAACAGTTAAATTACGGTCTACGACAGTTAAATAACTGCCGGAGACAGTAATTTATCAGCCAAGACAGTAATATTAATTAAAATATATTTTTTTTAAGAAAAAACAAAATTATATAAAAAAAAAAAAGTCAACGCCGGAGACCCGGCGGTCAACGGTAGTTGACCGGCCGGAAAAAAAAATTCAGGGAAAAAAGGTTTTTCAAAAAAAAAAATAAAGTCAACGGCGGCGACCGGCGGTCTCCGGTGGTGGCGGGTCAAAATTGGGGTCAAAATTAAAATTAGGGTTAAAATTGGTTAATTGATGAAATTAGGCTAAATTGAGATGTAAATTATTAAATTTGAGTTGAATTGAGTTTCAATGAATTGGGAGTAATTTTGGTATATATAAAAGGATTTTCCCTATTTGCAAATAAGTTTGAATGAGCTGGATTTATTTGAAAGACAAAAAAGTTGGATGTCCATCTTTTAATTAAGTGCTCTTGTCATGGGTCTTTTTGTGATTAACCCTAAAATTTAAATCGCCGTTCGAGTATTTTTTCTTTAAATTGAAATTAATATAATATAATTAATTTATAGAGTCAATATTCGCAGGTTGCGTTGACGACACAGTTGACCAGGTCCTTGACCTAATTTAAAAGACGAAGAGTCAGTGGCCACATTACATGATGGAGGCACGTGCTTTACTTACCGTCACTAAAACAAAAATTAGAATAAATAAATAGTTTATGGAAATATTATTTTTGATCCTATGTTAAATATAAAATTATAAAACTACCCCCAAGAACAAAATTTAAAATATTTTTACAAGAATGCTCCTTGGAATCTCAAATATTATAATATGTAATCTAATCTATTAAAAAATGAATTAAAGTTATATTAAGATTTAAGAGTTAATTTAAGTAAATTAAACTTAATTTAACTAAGTGGGAAATATTTTGTGTTGTGAGGGGTAAATTAATAAAGGGTTGAAGGGACACGTCTGGGGGTGTCCTTTTCAGTGTAGGCAAAGCACATGCATTCTCCTCCTACGCTGACGTGGATTTCAGACTAAGCATGTGACCTTGACTATTTACCCCCTTGCCCCCACCATTTCATTTATTACTACATTCTACCCCATTTTTTTAATATTATATATATATATATATATATATATATATATATATATATATATATATATATATATATATATATATATATATATATATATATAAAATTTCATCGAATATTCGTTCTCCGTTTGGTCAAGAACTATTTCTAAAAATAAAACACAATAGTCTCATCAATCCGTAAAACAATTTATCAAAATATAAGAGTGATGGGTCCACGCCCAAAAGCCCATATCGACAAGCTCATAGAGGCACACAAACTAAGCTCAAATCGACTAAAGATAATAATAATACAAGTTCAAGTTAGCTAAGGCCCAAACTAATATGATCTAAACAGTGAGACTCGTGTCAAGTGGCTTAGGCCATGAGAATATATGTCTTCATATAAATACGACTTCTTCGACTCTACACCTAGTGATAAATACCGGATGGGTCTTCTGCTGTCATATGTCATTTTTCTATTTTATAATATATTCCCCGCTAGGGTTTTACCTTTAAGGATTTTAGAAAAATAAAAAAATGACACGTGGCAGCAGAAGACACACCCGGTGTTTATCACCGGGTGTAGAGTCGAAGGAGCCATATAAAATACTCGGAAACCTCACAATTAAAGGTACGCAATTCATAACTCCCGACCGTCTCTTGAATTCTCTGAATTCTTCTATCATATATATATATACAAAGCTTATTTTTTGTGATACAGGCAATGCCCACGAGAGAAATCAGGAAGTAGGATGGATGGATTGCAAAACGTGACGTGGAATCGTACCACATCAAAGAGTTTATTTAAGATTAACCAAATTCGAGCAAGAAATATATATAAATATAATATAATATAGTATTGGAGGGGAATGCCGACATGGACTAAAGATGCTGTTGCCGTTATTACAGTTGGGTCCAGTCACATTTATCATGTGAAGTGTTTCTTCCTTAGATTGAAAAAATTGAGATTAATTTGTTGAATAGTGGGAGGAGTTGGAACAACGACAGCCAATTGAAATAATAAGTGGGAATATATTGTGCAAATTGCAATACTTGTTTCAATCTACACCAATCGATCCTTCTATCTTTCTTTTTTTCTTACTCTTTAATAATTATTATATTATTTATTATTACCAAATTATCTTTTTGTACTATCACTTTTTTGTGTCATATATAAACCTAAGATTTATCAACTTTGCACTCAATCATTTGATTTTATATTTCTAATAATAGATTTCTCTCAAGTGGTGAATTCAAATTGATCATTTATTTATACCAAGTTTATTTAATTTCAAGAGATATTTTGTGTTGTGAGAAAATGGACATACATCTTACAATAGTTCAGGTAAAACCTAAGAATCGTACGTCCCGCAGTGGTTAGCCTAGTTGTTTGTATGTCAGTCATTATATGAGAGTGTGGTTTATTCAGTGCAATTATATGATTAGCTACGAACTCGTTCGTTAACTATTGCAACATTTGAAATTGTACACTCTTTAGACACGCACTAGATTTGTAGCCCTCTTGAGTAATTGCACTAGCTAGTCCTTTTCAAGTTAGAAATTCTTCCACTATGATTGATTCTACTTGCATCAAAATTAATTACAATTGACCCCAAAAGAAAAAAATAAAATAAAATAGTGATTTTCCATTAAATGGTCTAATCCATGAATGTAAAATCGAGCTGCCTAAAAATGCACAAGCAAAGCTATTTCCCTAACAAGTGATTGCAATATGAGCCACGTGTACCTATCTTTCAACATATACTCTCAATCCCCCCTTTTTAATTTTAATTTTAATTTTTATTTTTTTTAACTTTATTTTTATTTTTTCAGCGGTGATAATTATTAATTGGCATTTAAATTTTCTCTATAAATATCTTTCTTTTCCAATCATCCTGGATATCAGTCCTACACACACATTTCCACTACCTCCTCTCTGCTTTTCTTTCTTCTTCTGCCCAACTCTTTCTCCAATGTAAGTTTATTTTTCTTACATATATATATATATATATATATATATATATATATATATATTATTTTTCATGTTAATCTAATATTTATATATATTATATTAATCATCCACCATTCACACACATTTTATGATGTGAACGCCATGCATGCACCTTGATTATGGCTAAGGTTTTTTTTGTCAAGAAAGAATACATATAGGGAATATATATATATATATATATATATATATATACACTAATTTATTTGCAATATGTACTAATGAAAACGACACTTGATCGAAAATGCAGTTACGGCGACAACCACCAAAGTCGAAATACGCTGTGATGGTGGTGTCTTCTGCGGACCAATCGGAGCATCTGAACCAAGTAAGCATGTTTTTTTTTTTTTAAATGTAAACTAATTAATTAATTATCTGAATTGAGCAAACATAACTGTGTATAAAAACGTGGATGCTTTTATTAAAAAACGTGTGATGTCATAGACACGTTTACATGTGCAAAGCTTGTGTCTCTCTGCTTTTTGTCTCTTTTTCAAAAATAAATTCTTTCTTGATCTGCATTTGTTGTGAATACTTGAGAGGCAGACAAATACATATATAAGATGGCCGGTTTGAATTTATTTATATCTATTTGACTTCTCCAAAAAAAAATCAAGAATTATATCCTATTTGTCAATATTGCAACCCCACAACAAGAAAAAAAAAGAAAGAAGCTATAGTATATAATAAAATATAACTTCCAAATTAGATTATGTACTGATATACGATATTCGATTATGGCCCACCTATACCCGAGAATTTCATCTAATTTTAACACATAATACACAAACAAAAACACAAAACTATTAAAAGACAATATTGACCTTGTCTTCAAATTCATCAAACGCGTGCAAATGGCGAGAAACCGGACAACGTTTTCATCGAAGACGAAAAACAAGAAACATATGAAAAATATTTCATATGTTTTTTCTTAGCTGTCAATTTTTGTCTACATTTTATCTCTGTTTTTTTCTCCGAGTTTCGTCCGCGTTTTCTCTCGCGTTCTTTTAATTAATTATCCTATTTATCTAGAGGAGATTTTTTTTTTTTATAATTTAATTTACAAATTACAACTATTTCTGAACGTACATAAATTTCCTTATTAAAAAAAAGGGAAAATAAATAGTTGGTTATAAACTTATAAATATATATATGTATATATATATTGATAACATGGTTGTAATAATTTTGTGTTACAGCAAGTAAGCATGGAAGAAACAGCCGACCCACCGTTCGAGAAAACGTACAAGAGTCTTTTCAGCAACTTGACCGCCACAGCGCCGCCGCAGAAGATGAACCTGATGCCGGAGCTTTCGTCGGTGGAGGAATGCGAGCTCCCGCTGATCGATCTCAGGCGGCTGAGCCTCGGAGAATCCGAGGCCGCAGCCTGCAGGAAGCAGATTGCTAGGGCTTCGTCGGAGTGGGGTTTCTTCCAGGTGGTCAACCACGGAATCTCCGGCGAGGTGATGGAGAGAATGAGGGGCGAACAGAAGAAGCTGTTCAAGAAGCCGTTTCACGAGAAGAAGAACTACAAGGATTTGAATTTCTCCGCCGGAAGTTACCGTTGGGGCACTCCGTCCGCCACGTGTCTGAAGCAGCTTTCTTGGTCGGAAGCTTTTCATGTATCGCTGAGTGATGTCATTGGCTCAGGTGGCATCGACAGTCTCAGGTAATTTTTTCTTTTATTGCACTCAACCCCCCCCTATTTTACTTTTAATTACTAAAAAGTCCACCCTGTTATTAATATAATATTAAATAAAAAAAAAACCACTTTTTTAAATTACAGTTTCATCCTTAAAGTTTGCACCAATTTCATATTTGGTCCTCCATGTTCATAAAAAAGACATTTGGTACCTTATGTTTTAATAATTTAACATTTTCAGTCATTTCCGTCAATTTACCGTTAGTTCGTCAGTTAAGGAAATCATGGGAACACGCTTGAGTCCGTTAGTGCTAACGGAAAATTGACGGAAATGACTAAAAGTGTTGATTGTTTTAAACATGAGTGACCAAATGTATTTTTTCAAAACATAGAGGATCAAATGTGGAATAGATGTAAAATTGAGGGATAAAAACTGTATTTTTCCCATTCCCAATTTGTGCCTGCATGCATGTTGTATGTTCCCTTAATTAATCGAAGGAGAAATTGAATAAACACTAATAAAATCAAGATTCAAAATTAAAATTTTCGTGTCGAATATTACGTTAATTAGGTAATTTATATATTATACACATTTAAAAAAAATGTTTTTTAACAAAAAAATTATAAATATTTGAATTTTCAGTTCAATAATGGAGCAATTTGCGGTAATGGTGTCCGATCTATCACAAAAGCTAGTAGACATACTAGCAGAAGAAATGGGGGAGAAGTCGTGTTTCTTCAAAGAAACGTGTTTGCCGAGCACTTGCTACCTCCGATTGAACCGATACCCACCTTGCCCGATATACCCTCAGATGTTCGGGATAATGCCCCACACCGATAGCGACTTTATCACCGTCTTACATCAAGACCACATCGGAGGTTTGCAACTTGTCCGAGATGGCAAGTGGTTCGCCGTTAAGCCCAATCCCGACGCCCTCATCATCAACATCGGAGATTTATTTCAGGTAAATAATAAATATAACTGACATGTTAAATGTCGTTTCAATATTACTAAAAATGGTCAAAATCACGTTTGCACGTTTTAATTAGCATGAGCTAATTAATTAATTATTGCAGGCGTGGAGCAATAACGTGTATAAAAGCGTTGAGCACCGGGTTGTTGCTAATCCATTGAACGAGAGATTTTCGGCCGCGTATTTCTTTTGCCCGTCTTACGATACGGTAATCGAGAGTGGAATCGAGCCGTGTGTTTATCGAAGCTTTAGCTTTGGGGAATACAGAAAACAAGTGCAAGAAGATGTCAAGCTTTTCGGACACAAAATTGGACTGCCGAGGTTTCTCGTGAAAACTCACTAGGCATAATAAAATACATACACGTTTTTTTTTTTTTTTTTTTTTTTTTGGTTTATTATTATCATATAGAAGAAATTAAATAGATTGATAGTATGATATCGAAATGTTTGCAATGTACAATTGTAGAAATATTTATAGGTTGCTGGAAATTTTTACTAGATTAATTGAAGAAAAATATATATATGCAACTTCATACTTTAAAAATTTAAATATTGTAATGTAATTTTTTTGTTTTGTTAAGATTTGATGTTCAGATGATTATTTCAATACAAACATACATAAATCGAAGGCAAGAAATATTGGTTTTAGTGACGATTATGTATGGTCGCTAAAAGTTAGAAAATGGTAGCTAAAACTTCTAGCGACCAAATTAAGCATGGTCACCGGTAGTCACAACAGGGTAGCTACTAAAAGTACTCAGTGACAAAAAAATTAATTGGACGCTAGAAGATGAGATTTAGCGGCGAACTAATAATGGTCACTAAAAATATAATTATTAACGACCAGTTTTTGACTCGCTAATGTAAATTTTATGGTGGCAATAATATTAACATGGTTGCTATAGCAACATATATAGTGGCCATATAACTTTGGTCGTTAAATGATATATACGTGTAGTGACCATATTTTATTGTTGCTATAGGATATATATTTGGCCACCACATTTTTTTTTGGTTGCTACATAATATACATATAGTGACCGTATATGTTGGTTGATAAATAATATATCTGTTGGTTGCTAAAATATATACATATAGTAACCATATTATTGGTTGCAATAGTTGTTACATGGTTTCGACAATTATTAAATTTACTGACCAATTCAGACCAATAATTAATTGGTTGCATTAATCATTAATGTTTATTTGTAACAGTGGTTGTAAAAAAAAATTAAAATAAAACTAAAGATTGCAAATTTACATATTATCAAACAAA
>NW_012193410.1:2002399-2025890 GCF_000504015.1 Erythranthe guttata
TTTTGTAATTTGACCATACCTCAGGGGTGTTTGTAATTTACCCTTATTATTATTATTATTATTATTATTATTATTATTATTATTATTATTATTATTATTATTATTATTATTATTATTATTATTATTATTATTATTATTATTGTATGACTATATGTATATATTATATTATATAAAAAATATAAAATAAATCAAAATAGCTCCTTAGCTGATTTGTGACTTGTAAACAACTAAAAATTTGGCTCTAACTTAAGCTTGTCAAAAAAACCTGACCTAGAAGAGCTCGAACTTTCGTCGAGCTGGCTCATCAACGCATTTGCACCCGTAATTTAATTTAATACAGTTTTCCTTCATTTAAAAGGGGATAAGGTTTTGGATTGATTTGAAAAGAGGGTTTTTTTTTAAATGTCATAGGTAAATCAGTAATTTTGAGAGAAACATTAGTTAAAGGGTATTGGGTATTTTTCACTCAAAAAACACATGTATAGTCGCTCAAGTCGCGAGTGTATGGCATATTGATCTCGCATGGCCCTTTTTGCCTTTAACTAATTTTCACAGGCGTTATGTGCTAATTTTTTTAATACGCGGGTGTTTTCAGCAAATTCAAAATTACACAGGGGTGGTTTTTGGTAGGGGTGTGCACGGGTCGGTACGGTTCGGTTTTTCCAATAAACCAAACACGTACCGATAATATCGGTTTTTCGGTTTTTAAAAACCGAATATGTCGATTTTTTTCGGTTCGGTGTTAATCGGTTTTTCGGTTTTCGGTTAACGGTATCGGTATAATTCGGTTTATTTTCGGTTTCGATTTCGTCTATTTGTTCGAACCGGTTCGGCATAAAACCGATATTTTTGGACTTTCATTATATTTATTAGAGAAAATTAACAAATAACAACCAAAAATTAAATAATAAAAAACATGTCACAATCCAAAATTAATTACTAGAAAAACATGTCACATGGAGGCGCTCGAAAGATAGAGGCACGTAAGTGTAAGTATTTATACTATATATTAAAAAAAACATTATTTTGTATACATCGGTTCGGTTCGGGAAATCGGTTCGGTAATTTTTTTATTCTACATACACAAACCGATATATTCGGTTTTCAAACAAAATTAACCGTATATGCGGTTTTAAGTCGGGACGGTATATATCGGCTCGATTTTTTCGGTTTTCGCGGTTTCTCGATTTTTTTGCTCACCCCTAGTTTTTGGAGAAAAAAAAAACCCCCCATAGTTTATGGCTTGATTTGGCCCTACACGTTAGGTAGGACCGCCTATTTCTTGTGTCACACATTATTTGATTTAGGGCAAATTACCAAAACCCCCCTGAGGTAAGCCTAAATAACGAAAATCCCCCCCATGTTCTCGTAATTACGAAAACCCCCCTGAGGTATGCAGACGTCTTACAAATCGCTCTAACGGTGTTAGACTCGATAGAATCTTTTTGATTCTCCCGAATATTCCTCCGATAATACCAATTTTGCCCTTGTACACGAAATTAACCTTAGGGGGGTAATTGTAAGCATTTTATTTAAGGGTTAACTGCACATATTCATCTTCTTCGTCTTCTTCGTCCACCACCACGTATCAGACACACCACCAAACACAAACCAGGCAATCATAATATCTCACAAATCAAACACCAACCACCACAACCTCTGATCCGCCGCACCACCCCCACCACCACCGAACCAATTTCAATCCATCCCCCCATATCTGCTAGTTCGATTTCGAAAAATCTGCTATTTAATCCGCCCCTTCACCATCACAAGGCAAAGAAATTGGGTTTTTTTCGCCGGTGCTCCGGTCTCAAAATTTGACTGCCGGCTGGTGGTTATTTCTTTGCCGCAATCAATCAACGGGTGACGGCGGCGGCGAATTGCAGTGGTGGAAGCAACCCATTTGGTGGAAATATGACACTGTAGCAAGGGATATACCTTCCGCCGTTGAAACCTTCGGCGGCGGTCCATCAATTTCAGCCCCAAACCAAATTTTTTTCTTTGAATCAGAGTTTGAATCCGCCCGAGGAATTTGAGTTTTTGGAATCAAAGCTTAATCAACAATACAGTCCTCAATTTGTTGTTTTTTTTTCGGGAGAGAGAAAGATTGATTAATTTGGTGTTTCGGTGTGATGTGCTTTCGGGTTATAGTCCTTAATTTTCGATGGACGATGAAGCAGAGGCGGCAGGCGGCGGTTTGAGGGCTGAAATGGATGAAGAGTAATTTGGTTGGGCCGGTGGTGACGGGATAAGTTTGGTTGGGGAAGATGCCCTTTTTCAAATAAAAAAATAAAAAAATTATAATATCAAATTATCAATACAAATTACAAAGTAATAAATAAATTTATAAAAGCAATAAATCATCAAGTGAAAGGGATGTCAGGGGGGATTTTCGTTATTTAGGCTTACCTCAGGGGGGTTTTGGTAATTTGCCCTTTATTTTTTACATATTTAACAGAAGGATATAATAGACATTTCACGTTTTCGGTTAAAAAAATTCGGTCAACCGTTAGTCAAGGGGGGTTTTCGTAATTACGAGAACATGGGGGGGATTTTCGTTATTTAGGCTTACCTCAGGGGGGTTTTGGTAATTTGCCCTTTGATTTATTATCAAGGGCGAATGGCAAAAAGGCCCATCACATGGGACTTAAATGCATTTTGGTCCCCACAAAAAAACAGTCTCTCAATCAAGCCCATCCCCATGTCTTTAGTCTAAAATACCCTCAATAATATAATTCTTATCAATTCCACCCATTATGCTCTAACTTTCTTAATATTACACATTGACCCCGTATTTAAACAAATATATCACATTAACACCCAAAACATTTTTTTTTCAAAAAATAATTTTTTTTTTCTGAAATATTTTTTCTCCGGCCAGATTCCGGCGTTGACCGCCGGAGACCGCCGGTCTCCGGCGTTTTCTATTTTTTTTTTTTTTTTGAAATTTTTTTTTTCCTGAATTTTTTTCCGGCCGGTCAACCACCGTTGACTGCCGGTCTCCGGCGTTGACTTTTTTTTTTATTTATTTATTTTTTTTCTTAGAAGAAAAAAATATTTTAATTAATATCACTGTTTTAGCTACTAAATTACTGTCTCAGACAGTAATATTACTGTTTGGGACAGTAATATTATGAATATTATTTTTCCGAACAGTAATATTATGAGTATTATTTTTTCGAACAGTAATATTATTAATATTATTGTCTAAGACAGTTAAATTACTGTTAAAGACAGTAATTTAGCATCTAAGGCAGTACTATTAATTAAAATATTTTTTTTAAGAAAAAAAATGAAAAAAAAATCAATTAACAGTTAAATTACTGTCTCCGACAGTTAAATAACTGCGGGAGACAGTAATTTAGCAAACGAATACAGTAATATTAATTAAAAATATTTTTTTTAACAATAAAAAAGTCAATTAACAGTTAAATCACTGTCTCCAATAGTTAAATAACTGCTGGAGACAGTAATTTAGCAAGATACAGCAATATTAATTAAAGGGTAAATTACAAACACCCCCCTGAGGTATGGTCAAATTACAAAACCCCCTCTTGTTTGGATAATTACATCTAAACCCCTCAACTATGATTTTTTCTTAGACCTCCACCTTAATGGTGCCAAATTCAACATAGTCATCTAGATTCCATGAAATGTGATCTAGTTTGTACTCTTTTTGTGTAAAAAATACAGTTTTCGATGCACCACAAACTGATATATACAAGCTAAAAATCACATATTATGATCATCTTGCTTCATAATGTAGAGTTTGAATGGGATGAAACGGGTACAAAAGTGATAATATTCTATATAATCTCGAAGATTCCACTAAATTTGATGAGTTGAGGGGGGTGGTTGTAATTATTCAAACAAGATGGGTGTTTTTTGTAATTTGACCATACCTCAGGGGGTGTTTGTAATTTACCCATTAATTAAAATATTTTTGAAGAAAAAAAAAAGTCAATTAACAGCTAAATTACTGTCTCCGGCAGTTAAATAACTGTCGGAGACAGTAATTTAGCAGCCAAGACAGTAATATTAATTAAAAAAAAAATTAAGTAAAAACAAAATTATAAAAAAAAAAAAAAGGTCAACGCCGGAGACCGGCGGTCAGCGCCGGAATCTGGCCGGAAAAAAAACATTTCAGAAAAAAAAAATTCTGAAAAAGAAAAATTTGGTGGGTTAATGAGATATATTTGTTTAAATCCGGGGTCAATGTGTAATATTAAGGAAGTTAGAGCATAATTGGTGGAATTGATAAGAATTAGGGTTAAAATTGGGGTCAAAATTGAAATTAGGGTTAAAATTGGTTAATTGATGAAATTGGGCTAAATTGGGGTGTAAATCATGAAATTGGAGTTGAATTGGGTTTCAATGAATTGAAGGTAATTTTGGTATAGATGAAAGTATTTTCCTTATTTGCAAATAAGTTTGAATGAGTTGGATTTATTTGAAAGACAAAAAAATTAGATGTCCCTCTTTTAATTAAGTGCCCTTGTCATGGGTCTATTTGCCATTACCCCTATTATCAATGTTTTGAAAACCGGACCGGACCGGCCGGTCCGATTGGTTTAATCGAGAACCGGTAGCTAGTCCGGTCCGATCCAACCCCAAACACCGAAAAGACCAAAAACCCGGGTCACTTGCTTACTTAGTGGAAAAACCGTGGTTGAACCACCAAAAACCGGATTTTGCAGAAAAAGGAGAAACATGCAAAAATTATTTTGCTTCTCTGGAATTTTTTGAATGAATTTGCGTGAAAGATTGACAACAAATCATAGTGGTGAATTAAAGACTCACTGGCAAGAAAGTAGAGACTCACTGTAGCTATGTACCGGAAGGAAAGAAGAAGAAAGGACTATCAGAATTTTAAATTTTTCTTTTTCTTTGTATTACTCATTTTCTTTTTTTTTTCTTTTTTTTTTTCTTTTTTGGTTCGATTCATTTTTTAACTTTTTTCTCAGTCTCATTATTTCACTTTTTTAATTAGTTTTTCTTTTTATTTAAATTATGGAATGTGTTGCCCATGTGCATTTGTACTTTTGATCTTCGGTATTTAAATTTTGTTGCTTGATAATTAGTTCAATTGAATATTTAGGTTGATTTTTGATAATTAGTAGGCCATTTTCAATTTATTTTTACAGTATTGTTATATTAAATTAAATATAAATAATAAAAAAAAATGTTCAAAAATCCGGTTGAACCGTCCAACCGTGACCCAGTTGGCTAGCCGGGTCAATGTTCGGTCCGGTTTAAAAAACAGCTTTTGGGTTGTAGTTGCTCTTATTATTGATCTGTAAAAGGAATCTATTGGTTAAGTGGGGTTCTTGATGTAAGAGAAGAAAAATGAATAGTAACATATATAGCAGCAAGGAAACTTCAACTTCTAAACATTTTCGCATTCTGGATACGTTTTGTATCCGATGCTCGAGGATACATGTAAAATAACTATGGGCCATTTTGCAATTTGTGAAAAGTTAGAAATATATTTGAAATTAATTTTTCGTGACATGCAAACAATGCAAACTTTTATAATAAACAATCTTTTTATATTTAAAACATGAAGTCACAATCACGGAATCCTGTTTTCCGAGATCGATGACGCTTGTAAAAGCTTTTAGAAAATTATTTTGAATAATCTATTTTTTGGTGGTTGCAAAATCAACTTTTTATTTGTATTTCTCTTAAAAATAAGTTGTTTTAAGCTATTTTGTAAAAGGACTGATAGATCTTTTTTTCTATTTAAGTTTATTTGCATCGTACATGGTGAAAAAAGATTTTGCAGACATCAATGACCTTTGCACAACTTTTGCAACAGTGATAGTACTATAGATAAGTGCATTATTTGTACGTTGGATCATTATTTTCCAATAGAATCTCTACATTTCTTGTAAACAACTCGAACCTCTTAAGAAACATGGCTCTAATCTGCAATCTTTCTCATTGTACTTCAATTTTTCTCAATAAATTTGCATGTTCGAGGAAGAAGAAACTCTGCCGGATTGCCTGTGGAGCTACCGCTCGTCAAAATTGGAGCATAAATCCGGAACCCTCAGAATATCGAAATAAACACCTTTTTCGGGTTAAGTTGTTTGTTATTCCACTCATTTTGAAGTTCATATGACTAATCTAATGCCTCTTCTTTTTTTTTCGTTTCTTTTTTCCGTTTTTGTGCAGGTTGATCATAAGTTTCCCATCAACTACGAAAACAAACTAGAGGAACTACGACACTTACTCGTCAAGCCGGCAGTCAAAGAAGAATATCCGATAGAAAGTTTGATCTTGGTTGATGCGATCCAACGGTCAGGAATCGGCCACCATTATCGAGACGAGATTCACACGATTCTCACACGCTACTACGTGAAAAACCCCAGAGATAGCAGTAGTAGTACTATTCACGATGCTGCGCTTTCTTTCCGTTTATTAAGACAACAAGGATGCCACGTTTCTGCAGGTATATATTCTTCGTCCCCCCCGGTTTTTCGTGCAAGAAACGAACTAATATTATATTTCATCTGCAGAAGTGTTTAATAATTTCAAAGGGAAGTTCAGAGGAGAAGTAAGACAAGATATCACGGGATTGTTGGAACTGTACGAAGCTACACAGTTGGGTTTCGAAGGAGAAAACATACTCGTCGAAGCAGAAGATTTCAGCAGCAAGCTTCTCCGCAAATGCGCAGAAGAAATCGAGTGCAGCAAATGGTCTCGACATATTAACACGAGACTAAAGCACCCTTGTCACAAGAGCATAACAAGATTCACAGAAACGAACAACTTCCTACTAGTAAGATCGGATCTACGTGGCGGGGCCGTAAATAGCTGGGAGAAACCATTAATGGAGCTAGCTGAAGTTGAACTGCTCTTGGCAAAACCTATATACCAAGAGGAACTTCTCCAAATTCACAAGTGAGAAGCAAAAAAAAAAAAAAATAGTGCACCTGTACATATATAGTTCGTTTTCTTACATATACATATATTTTTCGAAAAAAAATATTTGCCGTTTTTTAGGTGGTGGGATGGTCTAGGATTAACAAAGGAGCTAAAGTTAGCAAGAAACCAGCCATTAAAATGGTACACATGGTCGATGACTGCACTGATAAATGATATCCGATTGTCGAAGCAGAGAATCGAGCTTACAAAGTTCATAGCTTTTATTTACTTGATAGACGACATTTTCGATCTTTACGGCACACCAGATGAGCTGGCTGTCTTCACAGAAGCTGTAGACAAGTATGTAGTAACTATATATATATATATATATATATATATATATATATATATATATATATATATGATATGATATAATAAATATATTGATCACTGCAATAAATATGATGTCTGTATATGTAAATACATATATAGATGGGACTATGCTGCAATAGATATGCTGCCTGAATACATGAAGATGAGCTACAAGGCCCTTCTCGATACCGTAAACGAGATAGCCCGTATGATCTTTGAAAAGCATGGACACAACCCTATTAATACCCTAAAAGAAACGGTACACACACACACATATATATATATATATATATATATATATATATATATATATATATATACTAAATATTTTTTCGTGATTATTAATTATTTATTTATATCAGATAATAATTGATCACCATACTATGGCAGTGGTTAAGTTTGTGCAAGGCATTTCTAGTGGAAGGAAGGTGGTTTGCCGACGGGGAATATTTGCCGAGTGCAGAAGAGTATTTGTCCAACGGCAAAGTGAGCTCGGGTGTGCATGTAGTGTTGGTTCACTTATTCTATATTTTAGGTCTTGGTGGGACCCACAACCAAGGCGCAATCCTTCTAGAAGAAAACTCGACGCTCATATCAAGTGTAGCTGCAATTCTTCGTCTTTCGGACGATTTGGGTAGTGCCAATGTATGATGATCTATACTTATACATATGCGTATAATACTTGATTAATTAATAGCTAATAATGTATGATTATAATTCATTAATAGGATGAGCAACAAAACGGGAAGGATGGCTCGTACATAGAGTACTACATGAGAGATAACCGTGGTTTATCGTTGAAGCAAGCGCGTGAGCATGTAATAAACATGATAGCAAGTGAGTGGAAGCTTCTTAACAAGGAGTGTGTTGATATAAATCAGTTTTCGGCAGAGTTGTCGTTTTATCGAGAAGCTTGTCTTAATCTTGCAAGGATGGTGCCCCTCATGTATAGCTATGACGACAACCAGAGACTTCCGATTCTCGAGGAATATGTCGATTTAATGTTGTTAAAGCCAAAGTCATCGGAGCACCATTGAACAAATAAAGCACTAGCTAACTCGAGAGCAACTTGTGTTTGGGCATATGCATATATAAAGTGGTTTTTTGTATGTATAATATAACTTTTAAGTAATAAGCAAAGATATGTAATCATAAAACCATGATTGAAAATTAAAAAAGAGACAAAAAAAAATTTAAAATTGAAATTGGGATCTTATAGCTTGTCGAACGGAATTTCATTCACAAAATGTAATGAACGCCCAATAGAAATCGAGATCGAATGTGAAATTCGACAAAAAGTCATAAGAGCAAAATCGAGGGAAGAATATGTAGAATAATTTGAAGCTATAAATAGTGCAAGTTTAATTCATGGATTAAATTTTTTGAAATATTAAATGTCGTTTCAATTTACTAATACCCTTTTGACTCGGAACGTAATTTGGACCATTTTTTGTCTGATTTATTGTATTTTGGGGATGCAAGGTGCTATTAATTTTTTTTCAAGGGTGCAAAGTACAAAAATACTACATTTCAAGGGTGCAAAGGCAATTCCAAAGCATATTCCCTTTTACACTGGATAATTAATTCCTTTCAAATTGGGCTTCAAACCTACTAGCTAATGGGCCTATCGATTTCCATATTATTCTGTCTATCTCAATTCGTACTTTAATTGCAAACAATATTAGAATTTTATTACATGCAGTTTATTATTTTATTATTGAAGAGATTTTTCAGTACCATATGTTTGATGAAGTAATGAGTTTTCTTCCATGGCGAATAATTTGTAAGAACTAGTATCTCACCAGTGCGATGTACGAGGATCATCTTCAAGAACAAAATTGATATTCAACAATTTAGGGGCAGAAAAAACTAATATTCCAACTTAAATATAAAACTAATATAAGTTAAGATATTGGATGAATAAAAAATCGGTCCCAAAGCAAGTTGAAATTTTATAAAAAGAATGAATAACATATTCCGTTCGACATGTATTGCAGCGAAAATTCTAGAACTAACTAAAACTAATGGAATCAAATCCACTGCACTATCTCAAAGATCCACAGATCAAACAGTACATAGCAGTTAACCTGCAAAGTTTTCGTATTTTGCAATAATACAGTGCACTACTGAAACGACAATCAGTGCGTAATTAAACAATATTTCGATTATATTACTTACCAAAAGCGACTATACCGGATATGCTAGACAAAAAAATCACTTGCAAACATACCTAAAGATAGAGAGCACATACACACATTAATAAGACAAAATATGATAATAAGTTGAATAATGGATGGCATGCATGATATATACCTTCATATACGTTGAAATACTTCTTTGTACACCACGTTGCTAGTAGAACTCGATGATTCACCGGATTCAGACTTGATTAGGATCTTTATGCCAGATCTACTCTTCACTCTCGAGAGTGCAAC
This sequence comes from Erythranthe guttata, assembly GCF_000504015.1. The sequence goes on from NW_012193410.1 coordinate 2,012,077, forward strand.
GTACAATTGACCGTGACTGAATACAGGTTTGGATAGATACAAACCGACGTGTGAAAGTGTTTGACCCTGACTTTTGTTGATGGTCATTGCAAAGCAAACCATCAATGGAAACTGTCGCCTCTGGAACTTAATGGGCAAAGTAGAGTTCGATGGGACCAACGTCATCCGAGGAATGAAAACAACATCACCGATATTTTTGCCGGATAGAACCTTGCAGCTAAGAACATGAACTCCCATCCTAACAACTTGAAGTCTGGTTCCATTGCACAGGCCTCTCGCCTGGTCGATGTTTCGTATAAGCATAACAAGAACATTTTCCTTCAGTTTCAGCCTATGTGAAGGGAGACCGGAGCAAGACACGGTGTTGAGGAATTCGGTCGAATATATTTCAGCATTTTCTTCCGAACTCAACTCATCCTTGCATATACTATCCGCGCTAAGGTACAACTTCTCTTCGCCGGGTAGGAGGGAACACAAGTAGTCGTTGACAGACTCTACGCAGTCATTAGTCGGTGCAAGCACTGCCCTCCCTCGGAAATAATCTGGATTTGATATGTTACTCAATAAATCCGGATACACAAACTGCAATAGCTCCAATAATGGATCTTCACAATCGGGAATTAGCATGTCCTCAGGAATCTCAACGGACGCTTCACCATCGTTATGCTCTCCCGCCTCCTCATTACCGATACTCAGTATCCAATCAGCAAACTCATTTATTTCTTTAACTTCAGATGGATTAGAGCTTGATTGAAGCCTCATATTCGTATGCAACTTAAGAACCGTACAGTCTTTCCAAAACTGAGATGAGTTGATTGTAGCGTGAACAATGTCTTGTCTTGATGCCTTCAGCACAACATGTAAAATATGTCTGAAGTCTCCGCCAAGAACGACCACCTTGCCGCCGAACGGTTTGGGAACATGCGTGATAGATCGCATCGTCTTATCTAGCGCTTCGAAACAGTATATATGCATCATCGGGGCCTCGTCCCATATGATAAGTCTCGACTTTATAAGCAATTCTACCTGCGGACTTTGCTGTGCAATGTTGCAGGTGGAACCATCGTGCACAATGATGGGCAGTCCAAATCTGGAGTGAGCGGTTCGGCCACCTGGAAGCAGCAAAGATGCTATGCCACTCGAAGCAACATTAAAAACTATTACTCCCTTGGAACGAATTGCAGCGGACAACGTTCTCCATATAAATGTTTTTCATGTTCATCCGTGACTGTAGAGAAAGTACATCCCGCCGCTATTTTTCGATACATCATCCATAATGGTATCGTAAACCTTTCTCTGCTCGTCTGTGATAGAAGATAGATATTGTTTCAGTTCTTCAGCCATCGCAAAGACGTCGTAGTCCAACTCATCGAGCACTAATCGATTCTCCGTGTCATTCGACGAATGTAGTGGCATTGGCATAGAGTCAAAATTCCGCAAGCTCTTGCGGTTGCTTTGTAGGATTTTCTCGATTTCAATCAACGCATAGTTCTTATCATGTGATAGAGTCAAACCTGCAAAAGGTATAGTTTGTAGGACAAATGCGTTCACAAAATTGAAAAATGAAACTTAAAAATTGTAAAACAACATAAAAATAATCGATACCTGGATTATTATGGCGCCTTTGGTGCTTGTATATAATGTCATCGGACAAATTCGACCAACAACTCTCCCAAACATATTCCAGTCTGCTCAAACTGTTAGAAATCAGCATAACAGCAAACAACAGTCTGAGAAAGTGGCCGTTTGCCCAACCGTACGCCTCTTTGATTGCACCAATATACTCCTTGTCATCCTCAAGCAGCCCCAAAATATAGCATGCATCCTTAAACGTCGCGTAAACATTGCCACCAACCGTTCGTATATCTTCGTAACTGGTTCACCCTCTCTGGATGTTGAGAAGTAATCTCAGATAAAAGTCTTCTCCCTTTCCTGGGGGTACAGTGGTGACTCTTCCAATAGAAAACTTTTGCTTTCTCGGCACCCACACGCGAGAATCCTCCTTGTACACATAATGTTGGGGAAACTCTCCATACCGTAATTCCCTAGCTGGTGGGTACTTCTTGTTCGCCTCGAACCACGCCAAAAACATGGTTTGCCTTGCTGTTGGTCTTTCCAGGACACTCTTTAAAGGTTGGTTCTCATTAAATATCAACGGCTGATTGTCGGGGAGATGGAAGCTCAATCTAATGACAGTGGGATCTCTGTAGTGTATATCGAATGCAAAAATCCTCCACATCGCCTCGCACGCAGATAAATATCTACAATCATAGTACATCTTGATTTCATCACATATAACAGAAGCGGTGTCCGTAGACGGAGGTTGAAAAAATGTTGCTGTGACACGATCGTGTCCTTTGTTGACGTACTTGAACAAATAGTTTATTGACTTGCTCTGGTTGCACAACTCGATGTTGATGTGGGCTCTCTATTTACTCAATAATGTACGGTTGTAAGGAACCACAAAACCATTGTCAAGAATTGTGTCTTTGTTCTTCCATCGTCCCTTCTCCTATATACAGGGTAACCATCATCATCGGCCTCAGTTCGCTGTGCAAACTTCTTTGGAAATCTTTTCGTGCAAACGCCATTCTTCATGCAAGGTGAATTCAAATTCGCATGACCGCACGGGCCGTGTATCATGTATTTCTCAACCAAGTTGTACATCTTTCGGTCAGTTTTTTTGTCAGGGATTTCTGCACAAATCATCCGGTCGATGTCGGCGGAGCACTTCGGTTTGGCATTGTTATCCAACCACAACAATATATGTGCGTGGGGCAGACCACGTTTCTGATTCGATCGTACATACGTCAGCAAAAAGAAATGATGAAGTCAAATGATATGCAAGCAATAAACCATTATTGATGTAATGAATATACCGCATATTGAATTTTTAACATTGATGCATTACTTACGCGCTCTAATTCGTCCTAAAATATGTCCCTTCTTGAAATTCGCCAGCAAACTGTCCAACTTCATTTTAAATACGCGACATAGAATATCAGGACGATCCTCCGGTCTGAGAATTGTGTCATTCAGGACCCTTTGTATTTCAGGTCATTGTGGATTGCATGTAATAGTTATGAACAACGATGGAAAGCCAATCCAATTACAAATTTGCAGTGCATCGATAAAATTGTTGAACATGTACCGCGGTCCAGGAATGAATGAGCCGGGAAGAACTATGCGCTTACCAGCTGATATGCCCTCAGTGTCCCCTCTCAAATGCGTTCTTCAATGCCTTTGTAAATGTCCACACGCAGCTGGTCTTGGTTGTATCTAATGAAATTCAACATTTGTGACTCAATCATAGAATAAGCGTCCACCCCAAACTGTTGGAACAATTTTTTTGAATTCAAAAGTACTGAACTGTCGCTGCTTCTTTTTTGGATTCGGTAAGCAAAGTATTCTCGCTATGGTTAATTTTTTTCGTTTTCCCTTGTTACCTCGAAAAGAGTCTCTCAAACCAATATCCTCTCTATAGCCGTCTTCCCCATAAGGAAATATGAGCGGATATTGGAACGGCAGGTACAGTGGGTGTAGCTCACTAATGCGTTGCAACTTCTTGGACTAAGTCTCCACCACAATGTCTCTAACCCCTTCTTGCGTATCAAAATCTCCAACTATCAACGCTGCAATTTCACTCGCGTTAGGGAGATTATAAGTCCTGCCATCGGTGCTACGACTTTTGACCAGCTTTAGCTTAACACCTTGCAGGCCTTCACTGGAAAGTAGATCCCGGGCAGCTCTATACGACTGAGCAAGTACGTTGTTCTCATCGATCATATCCTTCAAGTATGCAACAATTTGAGGATCAAGATTGTTCGAGTTATTTCCAGACCTGCAATTTCAAATGATTAAACAATTTCACTCGGCTCAAAATGCATCATATGTATTGCGAACGTAAGCACAAAATGAAATGGATTTTACCTAACAGCGTCAATTCTATTATGAACTTCATTCTCTGTATCGAAGATGTAACGTTGTGCAAATTTTGGTCTTGCGCCTTCCTCCGGCAACATACTTCCCAACAGATGATAATTCTGACCTTGAAGCAGAAATGTGTATGGTCCAGCACCAGTATTAATAGATGTTTGTACCTTTCCGCCAAGTGAAGTAAACGCAAACATCATGTTGAAAGAACGGATATTGTCTTGGAAATGTTTGCTCTGCCTATCCGTACCGAAAAGCAAATTGGCTAGAGCATGTGGGGGATTTTTCATATCAGGCAGTTGTACTTTATCTTTTTGACAACATAGAGAAAACTCTGGTCTTGATGTGTTCCTATGCTTATCAAGACGTTCAGCGGACCACATCATTGCACCACACGATTGACATTCGTACGACTGGTCTCCCAGATCGTCGTAATCTGTTATAGCGCAACATCGAGTATAAGTAATTCATAAAGTTCGAAGACAATATAATAATATAGTTTTAAAGAATATAAAACGTTAATACCATCATAATCAAATGAATCGTCGCTATTGTTGTCGTTGGAAACATATTCAGAATCTGTAAATTAAAATCATTTTTTTTATCACTCAATGAAATCTCGTCTTTTGCATTTGAATGACCAATTTCGCCAACCGTGTGTGATTGTAAAAAATAATAATTACCTCCACAGTCCGATGTAACATCTCTTACTGTTTGAGAATCCTCGTCCACGAATATAGCTGGTGTACTGTCCATACTTAATCCACGTGCAACCGACTATATCGTTTTTTGACTCCTTGCAACTCTATTTCCAATCCTTAACATTAGAAATGATAATTTAATAAATATATGGAGAACATATAATTAGAAAATTTATAATATTCACCATATAAATTAATACGAATGTGCATAAAAAAATACAAACGTACATTTTTGTGGATTTGTAAAATGAATCTAGATAGTTAACAGGAATCTCATAAGTGCTAGATTCAGGATTGTAAGAGTGTCGGATTGTGTCTGTTTCAGGATTAAAAAAAAACAAAACCATTTAATAACTATGGTCTGTAATTGTATGTGTTATTGCAGTTAGAAATATTAATTAACAACTTCACCTTCGTAGTGTAACATGCTCCCACTGACAGCCATATGGATATTTTGTGTAGCTAAATTTATACCATTCAACTTGTCGGCTGATGAAAAACTTGCATCATTCTGTCTATACATAGGAAATTGGATTTTTCTCCGTCTACTCGATGGGGTTCGAACAACACCTAGTCAACTAAAGGCCTCATCAATCAATTTTGTGTTTCCAACATTTAATCCTTGCACGTCATTATTTTGTCGGTGTTCTACATACTTTTGATGACCTAAATTACCTGTTTTGTTAATATGATGAAACAATATATTAAAATATTAAATTTAATTTTATAAATAACTATTTTATATATGTTTGACTTTTCTTGATATTGTTGTATAATGTTTTTAATATAAAAGAACAAAAAAAATTGATGTATGGAATCATGGTAATAGTCTTATTATGGTAATAAAAGTTTAATATTTAAGTTAATAAGAACGAATTATGTAGCGTGTGTGCATGCCACGATTAAAAGGTTATTGAATTCAATCTTACCATTACTTATGTCCCATGTAGCACAACTTGATGGAGTTTGAACTCTCCCATGAAATACGTTTTCCTGCGATTTTCCGTGTTTTGCAATAATTCCCTTTCCTTTCCCAATTACTTGTTTTTCCCCTTTTGGATGACGAATATAATAAATAGTAGGTAATTAAAATAAATATATAAGAACATAATCGTCACCACGTGAAATATATATAAAGCAAACTGGTTTAAAATATTAAGTATAACCAATTGACTCACCAATTGATACATCACTTAGAATCCAACTCGATGGTGTCCGAAAAACACGTCGTGTATTAAAAGCATCGTGTAACAATTTTCTTTTTTCAGTAGGAATGTGTTGTCCCTTTTCCTGATTATCTATAAAAATAAACATGTCACATGTTTAGTTCAATATAATTAAAAAATATGGAAACAATCTATATAATTTAAACGTGTGCATGTTGTTTATCAGAAGGTCGATTTCGATTTCGAAGATGATGTGAAATAAAATTATTATTCTATTCCTACGTTTTAACAATTAATTTATGGTTTAAAACATTATGTAAATATACATGGCATGATTTATTTCTCATACGAGTTCAATAACTAACCATTCGTTATGTCTGTAAGAACGCGACCCGATGGCATACGAACACCACTCATTCCATAAATTGAAGCTTCTTGAGATTTTATGGACTCGTCCATGATTTTTTTTCCCTTTATATTAGCAATCTGGTCTAAAGTGGGATAATAATATATAAAACATTATTTGACAATGCACAATAACAATAAGTCAATATACCAAACTATATTGGTAAGTATTCGTATAGTATACACACCATTGGTCACTTCGTGTGTATTCCGTTCTCCTGGGTGCTGATTCTCCTTCATGGAGTATTGATGAGCAGTCAACACATACGAATTGTTGAGAACTGTGCACCGGTAAAAGTTGAAATTATATGAATAGTTATACAATAAAATTATTGGATATATAATAAATAGTACAATTCTTACTTTGTGATGTATTTTGTGATAACATATTATTATCAAAAGCAATTGGTCTCCTTATTATTGATGATCTCTTAGCATTAGCGCTACCTGGATGCAATTAATAAATATTATTACATACTTATTTGTAAAAGATTTGATTGTATAAAACTATTTATTATCGTCGATCAGTAACAAAAATATTAAAACGTACAATATATATTGTAAAATATGAAGAGATAAGTTACTTATTGTTAAAAGCTACCAGCAATGTAGATCTTTCTCTTAGGTTTTGGAACATTTTTGTCAACAGGTTGCAATGAACATTCTAAATACATACAAAAAAGAAGAAAACAGTATATTGAAATACAGTATCATGTAACACGGTAAGAAATTGACAAAAACTAAAATGGTTTGAAAAGTTATTTGGACCTGTTCGGTGATGTCGGAGTTTTGTTGGTTGAATCCATAAGAGAATGTGTTGACAGAGAGGTACTGTTGAGAAGTACAAATTAAAGCACAATTTGTATTGTATAAAGTGAATATAGAATACTGTATATACATAAATTAATATAGAAAAGTAATTAAGTGGAGCAAAATGGAAATAACTTAGTTGTACTGTAAATTTATGAGCAGTCAATAATATAATTCTCACATACTATACGGAGCTGATCCGACGGAAACCACATGGAAAAGAGTAAGGAAAAGATCAAGAACTCATATATGTCATTATATACAATAACAAAAAATGCAAGAAAGAAGGTTCAACAAAGTATTTAATACAAACCTTCTCAGTGCAGATGAATTTCAGCAAATGTTGATGCAAATAATGAATGAGATCTCATGGGTGGGTATTTGAGATTATATAGATACGTGGATAGTCAAGATTCTGTGGGTTTGTTACAATTAATTACACATGATATTTATAGTGAATCAAATCATTCACTTCCAAATTGATCGGATTTCATTGCTTAATTGAATAAAATCTGTAATTTCCTGAAATAACTTGATTGTAATCAAAAAATTACCTTAATTCTTTGTTATATGATATGATTTCATTACCATATACAGATTAATAAAATCCGATGTTCATTATTATTGTCATTAATGTATAGTTAGTATGTTGATAATTATTGTCAATACAGTGGAAATAAAAAATAATAAAAAAATACAGTGGAAATAAAAAATACACGGACTACTTCAAATATAGTCAAGCTTAATCAATTTTGTGATATGGTGATTGCTATATTATAGATTATATCAAATATTTATTTGTACGTAGATATAAATCCCACAAAATTTCAAACAATGTTTAATGATTAGATAATAAATCCAATATGTATTTATAAAAAAACGTATATCAATATATTAGGAGCAAGGAAAAAAGTTATTAATGAAACAATAATATCAACATGTCATTTAAAAGATTTGATTGTGATATTAATGAATTAATCTTTGAAACCGATTTTTTTAGTGTTACCGTAAATTAAGCAAAAATCATGCAATTTAGAAAATTTAAAAATGTGAATGGAAAGTTGAAACGGGTTTAATATATCAATTAAAAACGTGTGGAATAGGAAAATTACAATAATTGTGTACACAAAATATTAGTCTATTTACTTTAATGGATTAAATGTGGAAATCCTATTATAAAAGGCAATTAAATTCAATTGAAATATCTCCTAAAATCTTGATCCTATCAATGGCTCTCCTTAAAAACTTGTGATATGTATTTATATTCAAATTGTCAAACTTGTGGAATATAATTATAGTATTTATATTCAAATTGTCAAACTTGTGGAATATAATTATAGTATTTATATTCAAACTGTCAAACTTGTGGAATATAATTATATAAGGTAAGTAAACTGAATTGAAAATAAAGAAATAAATGTGGAGTCAAAATTGGAGATGTGAAAACATCAATTGTGTACCTTGTCTTTATGTATTATATAGATTATGCAAATTTACAATGTTAAATATGTGTAAATAAAAAATTTATTATTTACAATAATGAAGTGTTATTTGGTCTGGGGCTCTGATACCATATTGAATGACCATCTCGACCACAAGTTTAAGTTATTAGTGAAATGTATCATTTAAGTAGTGTTTGCAAAAGTTTGTTGAAAAACAGAAGTTAGTGATTGTGGGTTAAGTTGGTATTAAGTGTTTATTTCTAAAAGTTGGGGATGTTTGGAAAATGCTAGAAAATCAATTTTAATAGAAAAGCAGATGTAGGGATGCTTCTGAAAAAATAGCTTAAAACAACTTATTTTTAAATAAGTAAAAGTATAAAATGATTATACAAACACCTAACAACGGATTACGAGCTATAAAAAGCTCAAAATTTATTTTTAAAAACTTTTGCAAACACCACCTTAATTCTAATATCTCCAGTAGTATTTCATACATTTTGACGCTATCATTTGTACAATGTGAAAAAAGTATTAGTCGAAGCATCACATTCGACACTCTGTTTTTTTTCTTTTTCTTTTGTACTATGTAAATAATAATTGCAAAAAAAGAAATTATTTGTGAAGCATCACATTCGAGACTTTTCTTTTTTATTTGTACTATGTAAACCTAATGAAGAAAAACAAATGAATAGTTGAAGGATACATTTGACACATTTTTGTTGAAGGATCATATTTGACACGTTTTTTTTTTTCCCTGATAAAATACTGCAAAATTGTCATTATGACCAAGCAATGACTAACGAGTTTTTAGTTGACTGCAAAATCAAACTTTTATTTTTACTTATCTTAAAATAAGTTGCTTTAAGCTATTTTTTAAAAGTACTTTTACATCTATTTTTTATATTTAAATTTATCTCCAGTATATGTATCCTTGTATGTTTTCAGATGGTCACAAGTTCGAATTCAGGTTGATGCAATTTTGGATGGGTGCTTTAATGATTTTATGAATAATAATATAATTGACTTTATAAATTTTAATTCAACAATAAATATAAATTTAAAATTACATTAACATCCGCAATTTGATTAGCCATTTTTAATGCTATTAACCAATAATTAATTGATATTTTCTCCATGATTTATCTTACAAGACAGATCGATAATTTTGAATGAGGAAAAAATAGGTTTTTTTGCTGGGACACGTGTCGCAATTTGAAGGATATCTCATATAAGTTTAGAACACAGGATCTCATGGTAAAAACACCCTGTAAAATAACCCCTTTAAGTTAGGAACAAAAAGATACATCGCCAACTTATTAATTGAGTACTAAGATTAATTTCTTCATTAATTAAGTGCAAAAAACATTGATTTCAAGCTTAACTCGAAAGCTTTAGCTATAAATACCTTCATTAGCCATGTTACAGGATCATCAAAAAAAGAAAATAAATTGTCAAAAAATGGCCGTAATATGCAACGGGTCGTTGTCATCTATCTTCCGGCCTTGTCTTGTTACTGAATTCGTAAATTCAGGAATGAAGAAACTTGCATGCGGAGGTACTAACGAGAGTTGGAGCATAACCGAAAGATATCACGAGTATCAAAATCGACACCTCCTCCCGGTTTAATTGCTTCACAATTCCACTCCAAATTAAATTTCATTATCAATTAATCTTCTGCAATCTTTTTTTCTTCTTCTTCTTCTTCTTTCATGTGTAATTGTAATTTTGAATGCAGGTTGATAAGTTGTATCACGTCGATGATTACGAACGCAAACTAGACAGCGTAAGACGCTTGCTCGTGGACTCGACGGAAAAAGAAAATTTGATCTTGGTGGATGCCATCCAACGGCTGGGACTAAAAGAAACGGTACACACACACACACATATATATATATATATATATATATATATATATATATATATATATATATATATCTTCACGATGTTTCGCTCTTGTTCCGATTATTAAGACATCAAGGATACGATGTTTCTTCAGGTTTTTTCATCTCTCTCTCTCTCTCTCTCTCTCTCTCTCTCTCTCTCTCTCTCTCTCTCTCTCTCTCTGTATATATATCCTCTGTTTCCCATGCTTTTGTTGGTTCACTTATTCTACATTTTAGGTCTTGGTGGGACCCACAACCAAGGCGCAATCCTTCTAGAAGTAAACTCGACGCTCATATCAAGTGTAGCTGCAATTCTTCGTCTTTCGGACGATTTGGGTAGTGCCAATGTATGATAATCCATACATGTACATTTACTAAACTAATTAATAGCTAATAATAACGAATGATTAATTAATTAATTAAAAGGACGAGCACAAAACAGGAAAGATGGCTCGTACATAGAGTACTACATGAGAGATAACGATGGTTTATCGTTCAAGCAAGCGCGTGAGCATGTAATAAACATGATAGCAAGTGAGTGGAAGCTTCTTAACAAGGAGTGTTTCGATGTAAATCACTACTCCCCAACATTGTCGTTTTATCGAGAAGCTTGTCTTAATCTTGCAAGGATGGTGCCCCTCATGTATAGCTACGACGACAATCAGAGACTTCCGATTCTCGAGGAATATGTCGATTTAATGTTGTTAAATCCATAGTCATCGGAGCACCATTGAACAAATAAAGCACTAGCTAACTCGAGAGCAACTTGTGTTTGGGCATATGCATATATAAAGTGGTTTTTTGTATGTATAATATAACTTAATAAGCAAAGATATGTAATCATAAAACCATGATTGAAAATTGAAAAAGAGACGAAAAAAAAAAATTAAAATTGAAATTGGGATCTTATAGCTTGTCGAACGGAATTTCATTCACAAAATGTAATGAACGCCCAATAGAAATCGAGATCGAATGTGAAATTCGAGAAAAAAAATCATAAGAGCAAAATCGAGGGAAGAATATGTAGAATAATTTGAAGCTATAAATAGGGAAAGTTTAATTCATGGATTAAAGTTTTTGAAATATTAAATGTCGTTTCAATTTACTAATACCGTTTTGACTCGGAACGTAATTTGGACCATTTTTTGTCTGATTTATTGTATTTTGGATGCAAGGTGCTATTAATTTTTTTTTCAGGGGTGTAAAGTACAAAAATGTTACATTTGAAGGGTGCGAAGGCAATTCCAAAGCATATTCCCTTTTACACTGGATAATTAATTCCTTTCAAATTGGGCTTCAAACCTACTAGCTAATGGGCCTATCGATTTCCATATTATTCTGTCTATCTCAATTCGTACTTTAATTGCAAAAAATATTAGAATTTTATTGCATGCAGTTTATTATTTTAGTATTGAAGAGATTTTTCAGTACCATATGTTTGATGAAGTAATGAGTTTTCTTCCATGGCGAATAATTTGTAAGAATTATGAAAAATGAAATTTACAATGTTAAATATATGTAAATAAAAAATTAATTATTTACAATAATGAAATGTCATTTGGTCTGGGGCTCTGATACCATATTGAATGACCATCTCGACCACAAATTTAAGCAATTAGTTAAATGTATCATTTAAGTGGTGTTTGCAAAAGTTTGTTGAAAAACAGAAGTTAGTGATTGCGAGTTAAGTGGGTATTAAGTGTTTATTTCTAAAAGTTGGGGATGTTTGGAAAATGCTAGAAAATCAATTTAAATAGAAAAGCAGATGTAGTGATGCTTCTGAAAAAATAACTTAAAGCAACTTATTTTTAAAAAGGTAAAAGCATGAGCTGATTATACAAACACCTAACAACAGATTACTAGCTATAAAAAGCTCAAAATTTATTTTTAAAAACTTTTGCAAACACCACCTTAATTTTAATATTTCCAGTAGTATTTCATACATTTTGACGCTATCATTTGTACAATGTGAAAAAATTATTCGTCGAAGCATCACATTCGACACTCTGTTTTTTTTTTTTTTTTTTTTTTTTTCTTTTGTACTATGTAAATAATAATTGAAAAAAAAAGAAATTATTTGTGAAGCATCACATTCGAGACTTTTCTTTTTTATTTGTACTATGTAAACAATAATTGAAGAAAAACAAATCACTAGTTGAAGGATACATTTGACACATTTTTGTTGAAGGATTATATTTGACACGTTTTTTTTTTCCCCTGATAAAATACTGCAAAATTGTCATTATGACTAAGAGTTTTTAGTTGATTGCAAACTCAAACTTAATTTTATTTTTGCTTCTCTTAAAATAAGTTGTTTTAAGCTATTTTTTAAAAGCACTTCTACATCTGCTTTTTCTATTTAAATTTATCTCCAGTGTATGTATTGAATAAGATTTTGCAGACACCACCTTAGCACAACTTTTACAACATTCATTGTCCTAAAAAGAACTCGAACCTCTAACAAACATGGCTCTAATATGCAATCTGACACGTCGTACTTCAATTTTTCTTAATAAATTTGCATATCCCGGAAAGAAGAAACCATGTCGTCCGATTGCCTATGGAGCTACCGCTCGTAAAATGGAGCATAAACTCGGAACCCTCGGAATATCAAAATTTGCGGGTTAAGTCGTTTATTATCCACTCAATTTGAAGTTCATATTACTAATCTAATACCTCTTCTTTTTTTCCTTTTTGTGCAGGTTGATCATAAGTTTCCCATCAACTACGAAAAACAAACTAGAGGAACTACGAAACTTACTCATGAAGCCGACAGTCAAAGAAGAAGATCTGATAGAAAGATTGATCTTGGTTGATGCGATCGAGCTCGCATAGCCCTTTTTGCCTTTAACTAATTTTCACAGGGATTATATGCTAATCTTTTAATGCACGGGTATTTTCAGCAATTCAAAATTATACAGGGTTAGTTTTTGAAAGATTTGGCCCTACACGTTAGGTAGGACCGCCTATTCTTATGTCACACATTATTTGATTTATTATTAATGTTTTGAAAATCGGACTGGACCGGCTGGTCCAACCGGTTTAATCGGGAACCGATAGCTAGTCCGGTCCAATCTAGACACGGCAACGGGCCGGTTCCGGGCCGGTTCAAACCGGTTCACGGTTCACATTTTTCGGAACCAAAACCGGCCCGTAGTATGGGCGGTTCAGCGGGCCGGGTCGGCCCGCCGGTTCGGGGCGGTTCCGGGTCGGCCCGTAAATTTTGATTTTTTTTTTTTTTTTGAAATATTTTATGAATAAGTAAATTGAAAGAAGTACTTTTAAATAGAAAAAAGGAAAAGGAAATAAATGAAAAGACTTGAACTTAATTTTAAATTCAAAATTTTAAAGATTTCGATTTTAAAAAGATTTTTTGGATATTTTATGAATAAGTAAATTAAAAGAAGTACTTTTAAATAAAAAAAAAAAGGAAAAGGACCATAAACTTGCGGAGGAACAATTGGGTTGGGGTGT
>NW_012193410.1:2035328-2050814 GCF_000504015.1 Erythranthe guttata
AAAAAGAAAGAACAGTTCAAAAAACCCCGGAGACGGCAGTGCAGCGGAGCTTAGCGTGCAGACAAGAAAATTAAACACTCATTTCACGCCCAAACCGGGCGCCGGCAGCATGAACGGACGCCCACTTTGGGCGTCGGTTCATGCAGCCAGCGCCCGGTTTGGGCGTTTGGCTCTAACTTCCGAAAAATTCAAAAGCCCTACAAATCGATTTGTAGGGCTTTTAAACATGAAATTGGTTGCAAAATCGAGTTACCCATTGCATATAACACATGTAGGTGTTGAAATTACCTGAAAAATTCGAAGCCCAAGCTCGATTTTGGTTGATTTCGAAATTTTTCGAAAAAAAAAAAATTTTCTGAAATGTTTGGAATGGGGGGTAATTGGAGAGAATTTCGAATTTTAGGGGTTTTAGAGAGATAAACTGTTTTTTACTTTGAACGGTAAATAGCAGTTATTAACCCGTAAAGAGCATTTTCTTTAATAATCTCTTGTTTAATTAAGTTCTTAATTAGCCCAAAGCTTGTAGATTAATACAGTTAAACCGCAATAAAAATTAATATAGTAGGGACTGACAAAATTCTATTAATTTAGTGAAATATTAAATTATTGAACTAATAATTTAGTACGTTTTTACCGAGTCGGGACCGTAAGAAATTATTATTTAAGCGATGTTATTAATTTATCGAATATTTATTTATCGAGGTACTACTGTATACTGTTAGCAATAGCAAAGAAAATTTAAAAAATAAAAAAATAATAATTAATTATAATTAAAATGTACATATGTCATATGCATTGACAAAGAAAGTTTAATTAAAGATTGAAAAATGGTTACAAGATTAGGTGAAAAAACAATAATTTCTAAAGAAGACCATAATCATTAAAGAGGACATCATTTTGACTTGTACTAAGCGTGGAAACTACTCTTTCCTAAAGTAATGAAAAAGTTTTGTCTTATGTCAACTATTTGACCAAATCTTTTATTTAATTACTAATTCTACTTAACATGTATCTATATTCATTTTATTTTTATTTTATTTTTTAAAGAAATTCGCAGTTAACTATGTAGATGCATTAGGGTAAATCAGCATTCTCGTATAATAGTTTGCAAATTCGAGAATCGTAAATCACACTTGATTGAACATGTGTCACAAGCTCAACCTAATAGTGAAGACCATCAAATGTTTATACTAGGCTCGTCGAGAGTTATTTGACGTAGCAAAGTGTTTTCTGCCGAATTTTGTAGAAATGTTGATGTAAATATTGCAGAGTGTTTATTTATTTTCCAGGAACTGACCAATAACCGATAGCCAATCAACATCCATCTCAATAGTCGAAGCGTTTACCCTCCCAAGTTAATTCACGGTCTACGAGATGCGACATCTGTTGTAACATATCGAACAGTTTTGAACCATAAATTTATATAAATAACTATCCACTAAACACAAATATATATGGATGTGTGCGTTTTCACCAATTATAGCATCTACAAAACCGTATAATCACCGAACCTGATTTGAAGCCACTCTTTGGTCAAATAAAGTCAAATATTGGTCATAAAACGTGACACGTTTTAGTAAATTAATTAATAAATAATAATTAAATATTTCCCAACTGCCAAATCTCAAATTAAAATAATTTCATCATATTTTTACCCACAACTGCTATGTAGGTTTCAGGAGAGCAGCTTAACTTCCTATTTTGGCACCTAGCAGTTACATGTAAACACAATAATTAGTTTCCAAATACAATTACGGTTAGTTTATTGTTTTGGATTATTGCAGTAATTACGTAATTAAATGAAATAATTATCCATTTCTGGGACAAAAAATAAAAATGAATAGAGAAAAAAAGTGTAGTAGGTCCAACTTATCTCTCAACTCCATCATACCTTAAACTGGACCTAAACCAAAATCAACAGTACTGGGCCCGGGTTGCCTGACCCGTTTGACTATTCTCGGCCCGTATCCGCAAAACTTGCTCCATGATGACGTAATCATTACGTCATGGTTATCATAGCCGCCACGTACCACACATTCTATACTACGTCATATTTTTTTATTTTTTTTTCTTACTTTTTTTTTGTTGTAAATAATTGTACAGATATATATATATATATATATATATATATATATATATATATATATATATATATATATATATATTTTTTTTTTTTTTTTTGAGTAATAATTGTATAGATATTAGTCACTACTAATTTGGAGAATTATCGTTTAACATAAACAGATTAATAGGGCTAAGCCTGACACGTGGCTGATTAATATATTAAGATATATATATATATATATATAAACAATTAAATATAGGTACAGAAGTCATGAGTAGACTTGCAAAGACCTGTTATTTATTTATTTAGGGAAAATGACTTTTTTTTTAATTAAATTCGAAACATTGAAATTATATGGCCACAAATGCAACATGTAACATAGTTTGGCACAAAAGATTGCATTTTGGTTATTTAATTAGCCACTTTTAAGTACTAATCCTGTAATTACCTAAGAATTAAGTACGAATTAAAAATTGGATAAACATGTTTTATATTGGCACTAACTTGAGTACTTTGATAAATAACTATTAGTTAATTTTTTAATAATTTTCCTATGGCTAAGGTTTCCGTATCTAAATATGAAGATAATGTATTAAATATTCATCACCAAACTTATCATCATTAGCTTTATTAATTTTAATAGTCATATAGCTTATTTTCTCTCCACATTATTAATCACTTTAAAATTTTAATATTTACTTATTTTTAATTTTCACCCTTACTATTGGCTCTCGTTTTTTCACTTCATATAACGAGAAATAAAATTTGTTTTTATGTAGATTTTTTTTTGTTACAATTTATAATAATAAAATTCTAATATGAATAAAATAAAAAACAAAATCAGCCAACAAAAGAAAATACGAATTCAAGTTCAGCTCGTTTACAACTCTAGTGTGGACTGTAAATGTTAGCTTAAGTTAAATACATACAGCTAGTAACTATTGCCTCATAAATATTCAATTAAAAGAAAATAAAATTCAATAATAATTTAGAATTAAATTAATTTTTTTATTTATTGGGTTTCAAAAATTTCAAGAAATTAATTATGTGAAATTCTGAAACCACGTGTGTAGTTGGGCAAGTTGGGTGTTAGTGCACCTGCACCAGTAGAGCTGTTCTTTATTCGTCTTCTTCACCAATTTTCTTTTATCTTTTATTTATTTATTTTTTAACAGTACTAATTTCATGCTGCAATTGTTGTCTCATTTGGCCAACGCCACGTGTCGTTTAGTACACCTCAATGTGACGTCATAATTATGTCATTTATAGATAGTATTATTTTCTCATTATTCCATAATTGATAAAATAAAATATTGCAGAAGAGGAATTTATAAGCAATGATATGATGAACTTAAAGGCTTGACTCTTGAGGGTCAACTCGGTCAGACTTATACTAATTAAAACGGAGAACATTCCACCAATAGGAAGACGACAAATGGAAAATCCAGTGGAGTGGCTGTCTCTAATTCTGGAAGGGTCAATACCTTATTCATTAAAATAAAAACTAAGTATTTTAATTTTATTTTCTTTAATTAATGTCTTATCTATCGTTGAATTGCAATTCAACTATATAAAAAAAAATCTAGGTTTAAATCCAAATATACATGTAAAAATGTGGTTAAGATGGATTAAGGTGTAACCTGCATAAACTATGAAAAATAGCATCTCGATCATCTACAAGACTGATAAATAGTGGTATTCATTCGGTAAAATTATATACATAATCGAAGTAGAATTTCGGTAAACCAAAATTTCAATACTTCAAAAAGTTGCAC
This sequence comes from Erythranthe guttata, assembly GCF_000504015.1. The sequence continues at coordinate 2,039,169 of NW_012193410.1, forward strand.
TGTTAACAGAACTGAACTATTCAGCGTGATAAGATTTTTTATCGAATTAATTCGATTTTTTTCGATCGGTACGCAGGTAAAACTGAAAATATAGTTTAATATTTTAAAAAATGTTAAAAATACATATATATTTAAACTAATTAATTTTTGAATTTGGCATTCAATTTCAATAATCGGCCATAAGAAAAAGTGATTACCATTAGTCCATTAGAGGTTAGTTAATAAATAATTAAAAAAAATGATAAATTTAAAAGTATTTTATAATTTGTTATAATTTAAAAAAAAATATTAAATATTTTGGTATTCAGTACAGTAAGTTATATTCCGGTCATCAATATTGGATACAGTACCAAATACTGAATTTCTAAATTTCTTTTACCGAATATCGAGCCGAATGTTCAGTTCAGTTCAATCCGACTCAATTCGATGGATTTATTACTTCGATTCGATCAGTTTATCGATCGATTTAAGGGTCCTAAATGGAATATGGAGTAGAAAAGGTTGTCACAATCAAGGTTTGACTGTTTGGACCCAATAGAGACCCAATGTGTCGAGTTATGCCGCGCGTGCACCAATTGGGCCCCACTCCCCTTTTTACGTAACATTTTCAAAGCTACACGGGTCTTACTATGCACCAACCCAATAACACCACCTACCCTTTTTATCCAATGGCCCAATCATTTTATTTTATTTCCGTCCTATATTAAAATAATTAAGCTACAATCTTAATCATTTATCAAAAAAAAAAAAAAAAGCTACAATCTTAATCCGTTTACATTATGTTACACTGAACGAAATATATCGAAATTCGTATAAATACTTACTATTTATAGGTATGCAAATAAACACACTTACATTGTGGTGGGTAGATCAACTGTAAAAATTCACCTGATATACTAACATTCATCAAATGTAGCATAAAAAAACCGTATAATTTGTATATACACATTGGAATGAAAATTTTGTTCTATGATTCAATATTTTTGTAGCGTTTAAATATTAGCAAAAAAATAAATATAACAATTTATAGACTTTACCTAACTGTCAAATCAAAAATATTCTCCATATTAATTTAGAGGGAGAAGTCAGCCAATTATAGTCAATGGGAGCATACTGTTAATTCTATTTTCCATGTTTAGTCAAAGTAAAACATTGACTAATGTTACAACTATCACTCGTTTAGAAAAACGTTTGTTATTATTATTACTATTACTATTATTGTTATTAATTTCCGAGTGGTCCTCGAACAAATTATATGCTATATATGAATATGTTGTGCTTTGTGCATAATTCTTTGGATTTTACCCACAATAATTAAAATATTTTTAATTAAATAAAAATAACACTAAAGGACGAAATCAACCCACAATTCCTTATTTTATTATTTTTATTAAAGACTTTTTCACTTACCACATATTTTAAATAAAAAAAATTAAAAATAATAATAATAAATAAAATTGGATTTTCTAATCAAAGTCTCTTACAAAATGTCAACCACACTCGACCTATGTAATAATTGTGTGTATATATATATATACAACCTCAGACAATATTGAATTCACTTTCATACAAAATTAAACCCAACTAACTGCATTCAAGAATCTTTCATACATACAGTTTCGCCATGGCAGAAGATTTTCAAGGTGGAGTTTGTGGTGGAGGAAACTGGTGGCCGCCGGCGAACCCATCGAGAATTCATCTCTTCGGCTCATCTCCATGTTCGTCGGAATTCATCTCCGACGCCGCCGGAATATTCGGCATCAATAACTACCATGATCATCACTCCCTCATAACAGACATGCAAACTACTCCGGCGAACTCTTTCACCAGCGCCGACGACTCGCCGGCCGGTTCCGCCTCCGACGACGGCGCCGCCGTCTCCATAGTCCTTCAGGCAAAACCTCACCTCAACGGAAACTTATTCTCTAAAGATTGGAACCAAGATTTTCTGTAAGTTCCGAAATAATAATAATAATTATTTTCTGAAATTATAATTATTTATTATTTATTCTATTTTTTTGGTAATAATTTTTAATTAATAATAATAATAATAATAATATTTTTTTATTTTTTGTAATTTTGCAGAAGATCAGAGCAAGATTATTCCAACATGATGAACACAAATTTCTGCGACGATTCTGCGATTAATAATTCTTGCAATATAAATATTCAGACATCATTAAATAATAATTATTTAAATAATTTGCCTCTAAATTCAGCTTCATATAGCTACACTTCATCCTTGCTACAAAATTTATTCGACATAGATTCTCCTCAGCCACAACAATATTTATTACATAATAATAACATGCAAGAACACAATAATAATAACAATTATTCGTCTTCTCCGAATAATTACCCGATGATCAATAATTCGTCTGAAATTTCGGCGAAAGAAAACCATTTGGAGTTTACTAATAACACACCGTTTTGGAATGCCATGGCCGAAGCTTCGAATAATGTTCGTCCCACGACGAGTTTTATTCCGTTAAACCAAGTTATTGCATCCAAGAAACCTAATCCCAACAACTTCAATACAAAGGTAGCTAGACTTATAATATATGTTATATATAAATAATATATATACCTTATATTCATTGTTGCTATTAATTTATAGTGTGATTTAATTTAATATAATCTGATTTTTTTTTTCAGCATCATAATAAAGAAGGGAGGAAACTAGACTCGGTGGCGAAGAACGAACCTGCAACTAAGCGTCCACGAATCGAAACTCCATCGCCATTACCGACTTTTAAGGTATATATTTATATAAACAATTTATTTTTATTTTTGAGAAAATTAAAGGCAAAATTAGGTTTTGTCTTTTGCAAAATTCAAATTAAATCTGTTACAACAAAAATAGGCTAAGTTTCAGCTTTTCTTTATCGACAGGTCCGAAAAGAGAAGATGGGGGACCGGATAACTGCCCTCCAGCAATTGGTTTCGCCTTTCGGAAAGGTAATTATTAATTTTATTTTTTTCAAATTAATGAAAGGTTAATTAATTTGCAAATTTGTATATATTCTGTACTAACTGGAATTTTTTTTTTAATTATTGCAGACAGATACTGCATCCGTTCTTCACGAAGCGATCGACTACATCAAGTTTCTCCATGATCAAGTCAGTGTATGTTCCTCATTAATTATTTGATCAAAAAAAGTTTCGAATTTTATTATTTAATTAATACTAGTCTCAGTATAATATTTTCTGAAATTTAATTAATTATTTCTTGATTTTAAATTTCATATGTTGTTTTTGCTTTCAGGTACTGAGTAGTCCATATTTGAATAGTAAACCCCCTCCACCGCATCGTCATCAGGTATATATTATCGACCTAACTCGACGATTTCAATTAAATTAAATGCTCAAATTGCTTATAATAACTAATTATAGTAGAGTTATAAAACATTTTCTAATGGGATATTTATATATATAAATTATTTGCAGGCTGCTAATAAAACAAAGGATGAAGAAAGGCTAACACAATTAGACCTAAAAAGCCGAGGTCTTTGCCTTGTTCCGATATCGAGCACTTTTCCTATCGCTTCCGAGACAACTTCCGATTTTTGGACACCTACTTTCGGGGGGAGCTTCAGGTAGAAAAACGGAGATCCGATCCGAAAAAAAAAAAAACTTTCAAATAAAAAAAAAGGCAATGATTTTAAGCAACATTGTTAGTGTTTCTGCAAGTATTCAGAAAAAAAGCAAGGCAATGAAAAAAGAGAAAAAGGAAAGACAGCCCATTATGCATGGGCCATGCATGTATATAATCATGTTGTGTTTAGCAAATGATTATGGGAATATAGGGTTAATTAATTAAGGTTATTTTTCTTAATTAAAGTAGTTAGTTGTAATGAACTATATATATTAATTTGTGTTTGATTAAGGGGGAGGAACAGGTGTTAAATTCAGCTTTAGGTTTAGGTTTAGGAGATCTGATCAGCTGAATTTAGCGGCAGCTTGTATTAATGAAGTTTCTTGTTCCTGCTTCTGTATTAAAACAATTAATTAATGCATTTATTGTTTTATCTAATTTGAGATTTATCTTTTAATTTGTTTACTAATTATAATTTTTTTTATAGTTGAAACATGCTTTTAGGGTTTGTTGCTATTATTATTCTTTTTTTTACACTCTTGTATAATAGTTTGTAAAAACCATACGAGAAATGAAAATCACACTATGCTAACTATGTGTGTATATGCATGTGTACAAACTTGCCCGAGTTCATGATTACATATTTGTTTTTTTTTTTAGTCATGAATAATTATATAATCAAGTACTATTGTATTGGACTAGCTGTAGATAAAATTAATTAATTGGTTAATTAAATTGTGTCTAAATTAAATTATAATTTATCTTACAAAATAAATTATGGAGATAATTATCAATTAATTATTGGCCAATAGGATTATTTCTTCTCTTCCAAGTTATAAGAGATAAATATCAATTTAAAGAGAGCCAATCAAATCGCGCCACGTCATCAAGTAGACTTTCAGTAGGACTCTTATTCTACCACTATAAATAGGGACCCTCTCTACACAATTCAAGACACAACTCAAGAAGAATAAAAATCGTAGGAGAAAATTCTCTCTACAACATTCAAGTCATCTTCATCAAATTCAAGGCGTTCTTCATCTTCATCAAATTCAAGGCGTTCTTCATCAAATCGAGGGCGTTCTTCAACAAATCAAGATCGAAGGAAGATTGAAGGGCCAAATCCATCAAGAAATCCAAGATCTTCAAGTCAAAACCCGTCAAAGTTCAACAAATCAAGATCGAAGGAAGATTGAAGGGCCAAATCCATCAAGAACTCCAAGATCTTCAAGTCAAAACTCGTCAAAGTTCAGCGTTCGATCCGAGATTCAAGTCGCAAGACCCTCGAAGACGTTATTCAAATCCAAATCAAATCCGGAGAAGATCAAGTCAACGACCCGACTCCAAAATTCAAAGTCAACATATATTGTTCTTGAGAGAAGAATCAGAGGATTAAATTAGAGTTTGTAACCCGCAATATTTTATTTTAATTCAATAAATTATTTTTGTGCAAGTTTTTCTTGTTTGTTTAAATCGCAGATAAGAATTTGTTGCTACAAATTTTGGCACGCCCGGTGGGACATCTCTACCTCTCATCTCTTCTCTCTCTCGAAGATCCTCAAAGTGTTGCAGTGACTGGTCTACGTTCACAATGAAGATTGCTTCTTCGGATTCATCAAGTGTGGGCTTAGGTACAAGGAGTATGGCTAAGAAGCTGCAAGCATCCTCCGAGACTAACTCGACGCCTTAAACCATTCAGAAAGGCTTACCACCTCTTGTCAACACAAGCGCAGACGTGGAAGGTTCAAAACGAGAGATTTCACAGCCCACGCCTCGTTCAACATCAAGCTACTCAGAGGTGGCATCCGTCATGACAACAAACGCTACAACCATGGAGGAGCAAATTGCAAGTTTGACAAAGGCCATTGAGGGACTCGCAAAGCATGTTCAACAACGAGATTCTCAAATTGCCGAGTTGATCAACAAGATGGACAAAGCCGATGCTAGTCAAGCTGTGGAGAATCAGATAGAGGTTCAAGACGAAGTCGAGACATCCACAAAGCAACAACCAGTTGAAAACGAGAAGGCTCCAGCTCAAGAACTTCAAGTTTCTCCACAAGGGATAATTCATGTAGATCAAGTGATGACGCTGATCAGTGGAACCATCAAAGACAAGTTGGAAGGAAGCTCGAAGTCTCCATCAACCTATGTCAAGCCATACACGCAAAGGATTGATGATCTAAGGATGCCAATGGGCTATATACCTCCAAAGTTTCAACAATTTGACGGCAAAGGCAACCCCAAGCAACATGTGGCACACTTCGTCGAGACTTGCAATGATGCCGGGACGTACGGAGATCACCTCGTCAAGCAATTCGTCCGATCGCTCAAAGACAACGCGTTTGATTGGTACATTGATTTGGGGGCAAACTCCATCGATAGTTGGAAGCACTTAGAGGAAGAATTTCTCAACCGCTTTTACAGCACTCGAAGAACAGTCAGCATGATTGAGCTCACCAATTCCCGCCAATGGAAGAATGAACCTGTCATCGACTACATCAAACGTTGGAGAAATTTGAGTCTCAATTGCAAGGATCGACTGTATGAGACATCAGCTATTGAACTGTGCATCCAAGGAATGCAATGGGGACTCCGATATATCCTTCAAGTAATTCAACCTAAAAGTTTTGAAGAGTTGGACACTCGAGCACATGATATGGAGTTGAGCATACTTGCAAATCAAATTGAAGAATCACCATTCCAAAAGCCGTACCGGCTCAAAGAAGTGCATCTTGAAGAAGAACAAGAAAATCATGAGGATGGGGGCAAGTCTTTTGAAGAAGCAACACCCTATGCAATATGATAACTCAAATCAAATGAAACACTCCATTGACACGAGTTTAAAAGGTCTACAAGTCCAAATCAAATGAAACACTCCTTGACACGAGTTTAAAAGGTCTACAAGTTCAAATCAAGTGAAGCACTCCTTGACACGAGTTTAAAAGGTCTACATGTCCAAATCAAGCACTCCTTGACACGAGTTTAAAAGGTCTACATGTCCAAATATAGTGAAATACTCCTTGACACGAGTTTAAAAGGTCTACATGTCCAAATCAAGTGAAGCACTCATTGACACGAGTTTAAAAGGTCTATATGTCCAACTCCAGTGAAGCACTCCTTGACACGAGTTTAAAAGATCTACATGTCCAAATCAAATTAAACACTCCTTGACACGAGTTTAAAAGGTCTACATGTCCAAATCAAATTAAACACTCCTTGACACGAGTTTAAAAGGTCTACATGTCCAAATCAAATGAAGCACTCCTTGATATGAGCATAAACTATCTATATATCCAAATCAAATCAAGGCTCTTTGATACGAGCATAAACTATCTACATATCCAAATCAAGTTAAGGCTCCTCGATACGAGCATAAACTATCTATTTATCCAAATCAAGTCAAGGCTCCTTGATACGAGCATAAACTATCGATATATCCAAGTCAAGTCAAGGCTCCTTGATACGAGCATAAACTATCTACATATCCAAGTCAAATCAAGGCTCCTTGATACGAGCATAAACTATCTACATATTCAAATCAAGTCAAGGCTCCTTGATACGAGCATAAACTATCTACATATCCAAATCAAGTCAAGGCTCCTCGATACGAGCATAAACTATCTATATGTCCAAATCAAGTCAAGCCTCCTTGATACGAGCATAAACTATCTATAAATTCAAGTCAAATGCTCCTTCAGTACGAGCTTAAACTGCAAATGTTTCTCCTTGTCCACATGAGTATAAACTGTGCACGACATCCCTCAAAAGGATATATTTTGAACTACGTTATGACTTGATCCCTTTATAGGGTACGTAGGCAACTTAGAATCTCTCTAAGTTCAGTCATGATTTCAAAATGATTTCAAAAGATATATGTGCTTTGTTAGATCAAGCTGCAATTGAAGTTGAGTAATTATCGAGACTCATCCACTCCAAGATGCATTGTCCGTGAACAAGTCTCGAGGGGGCATTTGTAGATAAAATTAATTAATTGGTTAATTAAATTGTGTCTAAATTAAATTATAATTTATCTTACAAAATAAATTATGGAGATAATTATCAATTAATTATTGGCCAATAGGATTATTTCTTCTCTTCCAAGTTATAAGAGATAAATATCAATTTAAAGAGAGCCAATCAAATCGCGCCACGTCATCAAGTAGACTTTAAGTAGGACTCTTATTCTACCACTATAAATAGGGACCCTCTCTACACAATTCAAGACACAACTCAAGAAGAATAAAAATCGTAGGAGAAAATTCTCTCTACAACATTCAAGTCATCTTCATCAAATTCAAGGCGTTCTTCATCTTCATCAAATTCAAGGCGTTCTTCATCAAATCGAGGGCGTTCTTCAACAAATCAAGATCGAAGGAAGATTGAAGGGCCAAATCCATCAAGAAATCCAAGATCTTCAAGTCAAAACCCGTCAAAGTTCAACAAATCAAGATCGAAGGAAGATTGAAGGGCCAAATCCATCAAGAACTCCAAGATCTTCAAGTCAAAGCTCGTCAAAGTTCAACGTTCGATCCGAGATTCAAGTCGCAAGACCCTCGGAAAACGTTATTCAAATCCAAAATCAAATCCGGAGAAGATCAAGTCAACGACCCGACTCCAAAATTCAAAGTCAACATATATTGTTCTTGAGAGAAGAATCAGAGGATTAAATTAGAGTTTGTAACCCGCAATATTTTATTTTAATTCAATAAATTATTTTTGTGCAAGTTTTTCTTGTTTGTCTAAATCGCAGATAAGAATTTGTTGTTACACTAGCTTCCCCACTAGTTCGAAAAAAACGAAAAAACAATATTTTTTGTCAATTTCTAATTAATCCCACAATTAAGACGTGTTTAATTAATATTAATTGAAGCTCCAATCAGAAGTTTCCACGTGTCAAAGGACAAAACAATTAAAAAGTAGTTTGTCTTGAGTTTCAGACAATTCTTGATGGTATCTCTTGTCACAGTATCTGCTTTATATATTTTCCTTTTTGATTATTTAATTAAAAAATAAAATAAAATAAAATTAGAATATCAAAAAATAAAATAAAAAAATCAAAGCAAAATTGAGGGGTGAAAATGGCAGAGGAATTTCAATGGAGCAACTGCGGAGGAGGGAACTGGTGGGATTCACTGAGAAACCTCTTCTTTTCGCCGCCCAAAGTCAACGACCTGGTGAGCTTACGGCGGCCGCTGAATCACCACCGTACGATAACTGCGAACCCGGTCGGCGACGAACCGACCGGTTCGGATTCAATTAGGTTTTCATCTTCCCCAACCAGCGAAGATTGCAGCAGAGATTTGCTGTAAGTTTTGTATACGGATACACTTTTGTACTGCTTTTAATGTTTGTTAGGGATTTGATTAACTCTGTTAATTATGATTACCGCCTGTTAATTTGTTCAATAAATTACAATTACCCCTAATATGTGGAATTACGAAAGTGCCCTCTTGCTTGATAAATTTGTGTTTTTTGTATAAAGAAGAAGAAGATTTGATGTTGTTTACTTACACACTGTCATCTTGCAGCCATGATGATAGTGGAAGATCAGATTCTCACATGCCGAACACGAAATTCTGCGACGATTTTTCGATTAATTCCGTCGCTAATTTGCGTCTGGATTCAGCTTCATCATCATATAGCTACACTTCATCATTGCTGCAAAATTCACTTGACACAGATTCTCAGCCTCAAATAACTGCCCTGCATCAGTTGATTTCACCTTTCGGAAAGGTAAATTAAAAAAGGGATCTTTTTCGTTCGAATTTCCGTACTAAACCGAAACTTTTCGTTATTTCAGACAGATGAAGCATCCGTACTTTACGAAACTATCGGATACATCAAGTTTCTCCATAATCAAATCAGTGTATGTTCGAAATTCCATCAAAACTAAGTTAATCAGAGAAAAGTTTCGAACTTTATGAATCTTGATTTCGACATTTTATATGCTGTTTGCTTTTCAGGTATTGAGTGGTCCGTATTCGAAAAACGGAGGCCCTTCAGTGCAACGTCGACCGGTAATTTTATTGAGAAAACGTGCTCGAATTGCTTGTTATATCGGAGTCAAATCATATTTCTACTTCATTTTGGCAGACTAGTGATGAAATAATCAAGAATGAAGGGAGGCCAATACACGAACTAAAAAGTCAATGTCTTTGCCTTGTGCCGATATCGACCACTTTTCGTCATGCTGTCAAGACGATTTTTGAACAAATGATGGTGTGCCGCCACGTGTATGAAGGGAAAAGAAAATAGAAGGGAAAATATTTGTCGATCGAGTGGGACCCGAAAATCGAACCAAATTACTATGTAATCGATTCGATAATGTCCCGCTTGGACAAGGCAAAGATCGAATCTCCTCTGCAAATGGTCTCACACTTTCACATATGGAAGCTCGTTGAGGTGTAAAACTTTTTTTTCTCTTTTTTCATTACAAAATCTCAATATTCAGACTACAACATTTATAAAAAAAAATCATTTATAATTTTCTTGATCAACTTTTTATCTAATTTTTTCTTGATCAACTTTTTATCTAATTTATTGCAAACAAGTATATATGGAATGACTGAGTTGCGCTCTGATCAGAATTCAGAAAGCAAGACTTCCCTTGTACTTGACAAGTTTGAGATAACGACAACGAGTCCTCCTCCTCCTCCGCGCCACCTCGTCTCCAATTATTTCTTCTTCTTGATTACTATAATCATGAGACGAATAATACTCGTAGAAAAAATCCTCGTCTTTGTTCATTAGTAACAACGAACCGGTGGCCCACATAGGCGTGGGCCCGATATCAACCGACAACAACCTAGTCCACCGTCCCTGGCTCCCCAAACCACCGACCAACTCCCATCTCTGGAACAGTCCCTCTTTCTGAACAAGACGAGGGCAAGCCAATAGCACAAGCGAGCTTCCGTCCGATCCTCCCCTCGGAAAAACCTTGGTCTTGAATAGTTGGTGATTAAACGTCTCCGGTAGCAGGGTCCTGGAAAAGACCTCGTCGTCCATGTGGAAAGATATCAAGAGATCCCCCCCTCGATGAAGCCAGTGAGCGAACGAGGAGCCTCCCTCCCCCCCATATACCGTGCACCTCCTCAGGAAAGCGTCCGGCACGTCGCCCCCCTCGAGCCGCCTCCATGCCCTTGTTCTTCTCGTGTAGACGTCGGCTTGGGCTGCCACTGTGGCCACGTCGTCCCTGAACTGGAAGTACGAGAGCAGCTGCACAATCTTCACGTCTTTGGTCGTAGAGTCCACGCCCAGCGCGATGTTGCGCACGATCATTCCCTTGAAGGTGGGGTCAGATATCGGGCAGCTCGGGATGAACTCCATTTCGCCGCCGAGGCTAGGGTTGCAGAGCGCGACCCCGCACACGAGGGGCATTCCGTAGATGCAGATTAGCCCGTTCACCGGCCTCGTCATTCGGGCCTTGTCCGCCTTGAAAAAGGACGACGACGCTCCCATGTCCACGCTCGGGGATAATAATAATAATTCTCTCGTTGGCGGTTTCAATAACGCGGTCGGCATCGACAGCCTCCAGTTGTTTGTAATGGTGTCCAACCAAAGTAGAACACAAAGATCACTGTTGCTGTTGTTGTTGTTGTTGGTGGTGTAATTCTTGAGGTGTAGTTTAGCGAAAGTCGGTGAAGAGATGATGTTGTTCCACGATTTACAGACGGATACGACAGTATTTCAATAACAAGGTCGTCGTATATCGGTTCATACCTTCCTACCTTTGATCTCTTCATCTTTCTATCTACCTTTGATCTCTTCATCTTATATATATATATATATATATATATATATATATATATATATATATATATATATCGCGCTCGCGCTCTCGCTCTCTCTATCTCTCTCTCTCGAGCCCCGCTGCGCGAGTGCGCGCGCGCGCGCGCTCGCGCTCTCTCTATCTATCTCCATAGATCCCCACCGCGCGACCGCGCGCGCGCGCGCGCGCGCGCTCGCGCTCACGCACTCTCGCTCTCTCTCCCGCGCCCCCGCGCGCGCTCGCGCGCGCACGCGCTCACGCGCTCTCGCGTACTCGCGCGTCC
>NW_012193410.1:2050914-2096302 GCF_000504015.1 Erythranthe guttata
TATATATATATATATATATATATATATATATATATATATATATATATATATATATATATATATATATATATATATATATATATATATATATATAAGATCCCCGCGCTGCGTCGCTGCTCGAGTTCGCGCTCAGCCACCATCAAGTTTTCTTCATCGAGCCCCGCGCTGCGTCGCTGCTCGAGTTCGCGTTCAGCCACCGTCAAGTTTTCTTCATCGATCCCCGCACTGCGTCGCCGCTCGAGTTCGTGCTCGAGTTCGCGCTCAGCCACCGTCAAGTTTTCTTCATCGATCCCCGGCGTCGCCGCTCGAGTTCGTGGTTAGAGGCCGTCAAGTTTTCTTGCGTCGCCGCATTTTCTTCAATGACAAGAAGAATAGTCTTGTCATCGTAAATTTCATTATTAAATCCAAACTAGTAACCAAAATTCATTCGACCGCCGGAAAATGTGCCCGACGACGACGACTCCATTAATATGGAAGAAGAAGAAGAGGGCAAGAGGAAGAAGAAGGCAGGTATGGTGGGGTTTTGGATTCTTGGGGTTTGTGTTTTAACTAACGGGTATTTTTTTAGTTTTATAATTGACCAAGTCTGATTTTCGGTTAATATAATAAAACGGCGCCGTATTTGTCGCTTATCTTCTATTTTTTTTATTAATTACTTTTAGCTTCTCTATTTAAACATGGAAGTACAAAAAAATCCCAAATCACGTCGGAACTGAATTAGGGCAGACTAATTGCACGACCTGATCGAAGAGTGGAACCCTCTTATGCGTGGGGCAGATGTTTTTGAAGGAGGGCGGAGTTTGGGGGTGCCGGACGTTCTACAATTTCTGCTTATGTTACATACGACGGCAAAAGCTTAAAACAAAAGTAGCATATTCGTCGGTTGCAGTGTAGTGGAAGTGTGAAACCCATTTTGTAAGGTTTCGTAATCTTCTTTTCGTTATCTGCTCAGGGTACGGACCATACCCATATTTATACAACTCTACTTCATCAATGGATGATGGTGATTATCTTGATCTAAAGGCTACGATTAGCTTCTATGATCTCCTACCAAATATATACAACTACACTAATGGAAGTACTCTAGAAAATCTTCTAGAATCCTCTACTCTTGAGCCCCTTCGACTTAGGCTCGTTGAGCAAACTCGGAGGAAGGCCGATGCAAAGGCATATTTCAATGTCATCAGAATGTTTAATAGTATATCACACCACCAACGAATACATGAAATCACTTCAAATTTGTTGGCAAAATAGGCGAGGCGATGATTATTCGATGATAAATTAGAAATAAGTCGGTTTTAAATTTTAATGTAATATTTCTAGATATTATTTGTAAATACTCAAAACAAATATAAAAAGATAGTTGAACATGATTATAACTCAATAATTTATATATCCTATCAAATAATATAAGTATAATAATAATAAGATTATTTATAATAAAAACCCTTAGAAAATACAAATAAAATGAAAATTTTCTTGATTCAAAAATTATGATTGAATATTGTAAAGCACAAATCCTTTTTTCTTCCTTTGAAAGGCCCCGCACTTTCACTGTTTCTGTCATTTTTACCCCCATTTTACTTCATTTAATTTGATTTTAACCCCTACACTTTTAATTTAATTACTGTTCTTCATGAACTAATCTCCTGACACGTGTCCATCATCTAATTTGCATATCCGAATCGCGCCAATCTCATTTATAAAATACGACCTACCTGCTTCTGGCGCAAGTCTAAGACCCAAGTCCAACTTTACAAAACGGACGCCGTATGCTTATCTTCTAGACAATTGGGACCACCTGAAAGATTACACGATGTGATCGGAGAGTGGACCCCTCATATATGCATGGGGCAGATGTTTTTGGAGGAGGTCGGAGGTTTCCGGTGGTACCGGGCGGCGGCGATGCCGATTTGGTGTGGTGTCCGACGCGGGCGGCGCTAGTACTGGTATTGATCATTGATGAGGGGTTTGGGGTTGTTGGGGCAGGAAAAGGTCTCTTTCTGTATTTTTTTTTTTTATTTTTTTTTATTTTTAATTTAAAGAGAGAAGAATGATTGGAGCTGAAACTTCAACGAAGACCCAATTTCCAGTCTTCTCCTCTAATTAAATGATCATATTTGATTATTGGTCCAAAGTCGTAGCACGCAATTGACTTTTTTCGCAGAAAAGACAAAACTTGTTATTTTTATACCATAGAACAGTGTGATTGTATTTGGTTATCTTATCCTGCAACAAATTGTTGGTTTTCCTTGATACATATTCATGGCTACATGTTTCTTGTTTGTTTTTCTCATGTCGATCTGGTTTCCTGGTTGCCTCTCCGTTGGATCAGACACTATATCAACAGGACAATCTCTGCTTCAAAACCAGACCATAATCTCTAAAGAAGGGAAGTTTGAACTGGGATTCTTTTCTCCAGGTAATTCTACTAACTCCTACGTCGGTATATGGTACAAGAACGTACCTCTTCGAACAGTTGTTTGGGTGGCTACTAGGAATAATCCCATGATCCCATCGAGTGATAATAGTAGTTCTTGGAGGAACCCGGAGGACCCTTCTTTCGGCGATTTCTCGTTAGGGACGGAACGGAACGGAGGCAGTGAGCTTTTCATAACGCGCAATAACTCGAAACTGTGGAGGAGTGGGATTTTGCAAGGAGGGAGTTTTGCTTCACTCTCTGGCCACTCGACTCTCGTGAATTCTTACAATTTTAGTTACGTCTCAAATGATGACTCCGTGTACGTGACGTATAATGTTTACAACGAATCAGTGGTGTCTAGGCTTGTTCTAGGGAATAGTGGCATAATGCAACGCTCTGTGTGGTCGGAGGCGAACAATGTGTGGGTGATATACTTGTCGCAGCCTTCTGATGCGTGCGAAACTTATGCCATGTGTGGGCCTAATGCCATATGCAATATCAACTCATCGCCAGTATGTGGCTGTTTGGATAGGTTTGAACCACGAGATGTGCGAGATTGGGAGCTAGACAATTTCTCAAAAGGGTGTGTGAGAACGAGGCCCGTCCAGTGTTCGACTGATCAGGGAAAAACAGGTTTTCGCAGGTATAGCGGCATTAGATTGGCTGCAAACCCTGAATCCCTGGAAATCGTAAGATCCGGTGTGTGCGAGCTTGTGTGCGCATCCAATTGCTTGTGCAATGCTTATGCCTACGGTAATGGAGGAGGGTGTTTGTTATTTATAGGAGACATGGTGGATTTGGTGAAACTAGCAAACGGCTCCTCTGGCGGGGATCTTTATGTCAGAATGGATTCAACTGCGCTTGCTGCTGTAATAGAAGGTAACAATGTGTAACGAGAGACTTTGGATGACATACGATTATTGCGTCGTATACTTAAATGAACCTTATTTTTGTCAGGAAAGAGAAATGTACTTCCTCTGATTCTAGCTGTAGCTATTCCTGCTGCAGTACTCGTATCCTGTTTTTGCTTATGTTACCTACGACGTCGAAAGCTCAAAACAAAAGGTAGGATATTCCTCGGTTGTAGTGTAGTGGAAGTGTGAAACCATTTTGTACGGTTTCGTAATCTTCTTTTCGTTATCTGCTCAGGGTACGGAGGAGCGTATCAAAATCTATTACTACTCGATCTGAATAACAGTCGGGGAGATGAGAAAAATAGCTACAACGAATTGCCAATCTTCAGTTTCTCTAGCATATCCGCTGCAACTAACGATTTTTCCGTCACGGACAAGCTCGGAGAGGGTGGCTTTGGACCTGTTTACAAGGTACTGTGGTTCTTCTGCATGAACACGTGATTTTCGTTATCGCGTACTACAGAGGGTTTGTCATTTTTATTTTCGTCACTATTTTTCAGGGTCAGTTACTTAACGGACAGTTTGTAGCGGTGAAAAGGCTTTCAAGAAAATCTGGACAAGGGCTTGAAGAGTTCAGAAACGAGACAGAACTGATTGCCAAACTCCAGCACAGAAATCTTGTCGGAATCTTAGGATGCTGTGTCGAAGACGATGAGAAGATATTAGTGTACGAATACATGCCCAACAAAAGCTTGGATTTTTTTCTCTTCGGTGTGGGCCAGTTCGTAAACATTCCGATTTTGTTTTTTTACTTTTTATATGTTATTATCATTTGCAAGAAATCGTCGTTTATAATTTTCCGGGCATGTGAAAATGTAGAGCCGAGCAAGAAAGAGGTATTGGATTGGAAAAGACGTGTTCGTATAATTGAAGGCATTGCTCAAGGGCTTCTATATCTGCACCATTATTCCCGATTAAGAATTGTTCACAGAGACCTAAAAGCTAGTAATATTCTCCTCGATGCCGAAATGAACCCCAAAATCTCCGATTTCGGAATGGCGAGAATCTTTGGAGGAAACGAAATGCAAGCAAATACTAAACGAATTGTCGGTACTTAGTAAGTGAAAACGCATCTTTCTCATGCATAAAATCGTTTTCTTGAATTGTTGGTTATGATTTATTTATTTACTTTCCCACATAAATTCAGTGGTTATATGTCACCGGAATATGCAATGGAAGGACTCTTTTCGGTAAAATCTGATGTTTTTGCCTTTGGAGTATTGATGCTCGAGATTATCAGCGGACAGAAAAATACGGGTTTTTACGGTTCCGCTTATCTTAGTCTTCTTGGATATGTAAGTGCTAATTCCAATAAATTATCGATTTTTATATGAAGAAAAAAAGCAAAGTTTATGGTTTTTATTTTAGGCTTGGAATTTGTGGGAAAACGAACGTGGGCTTGAGCTCGTTGATCATGTAATAGAATTCCCCTTCTCAACTTGTGCTCCAATGAGATACATTCAGATTGGTTTGCTATGTGTTCAAGAAAGTCCAGCAGACAGGCCTTTAATGTCGGATATTGTAGCCATGTTAAATAACGAAGGAACGGAGTTAGCGCCACCTCAGCATCCCGCTTTTACTGTCGGAAGAACTTTGGTTAAGGCAAGCTCTGGAGGAGAAGGCAAAGATGGAATCTGCTCTGCAAATGGTCTCACACTTTCACATATGGATGCTCGTTGAGGTTTAAAACTCTCTCTTTTATTACAAATTCCCAATATTCAGAATCACAGTGTATTGAACAATGAAAAAAAATCCCCTTTTTTTTTTATTTTTTTTAATACATTTAATTAATTTTTGATAAACTTTTATTCAACTCCTGTGATGAGAATTGAAGTTACAATTCATTTCATTTTTATGGTTTACTTCAATCGTTGTTTTATTCACTAAATTAAGGGTCAATTACGGCCAACCCCTGTTGCATGGTCAAATTACAAAAAACCCTTATTTCTATAATTACAACTACACCATCAACTATGAATCGTTTTTCACGTCCACACTTGCAATGTCAAATTTAGTGGAATCTTCTAGATTATGTGGAAAATTCTCGATTTTGTACTCGTTTTATCCCATTCAAGTTCCATATTTTGAAACAAGATGATCATAAGATGTGCTTATTTGGCTTGTAAATATCAGATTGTGGTACATCAGAAACTGTATTTTTGCACAAAATGAGTACAAACACTAGAGAACATTCCACGGAATCTAGAAGATTATGTTTAATTTGACACCATAAGAGTGAACATGTAAGAAGACTCATAGTTGAAGAATGGTTATAATTACTCAAACATAAGAGGGTTTTTTCGTAATTTGACCATACCTCAGGACTGATCATAATTTGACCAAAAATTAATTGGACTTATTACTACACACATCCAGTTCAACTGTCTCTCGTCAAAATTCCAGTCTTTACAAGATGAACTAAAACGAAAGTATCACATAAAAAAGGAAAATTAATAATTCATGGGACGACTCAGACACCATAGAAGAAGCTTATCTTCTTCAATTCTTGAATTACTTATTATTACATCTTCCTTTTTCATCGGATTTACCTCTTCCACCGACACAATTAATGTTAATCGAACGCTTCGTGATTCCGAAACCCTGATTTCCAGTGGTGGAAAATTCAAACTGGGGTTTTTCAGCCCAGAAAACAGCCGTTACCGTTATGTTGGTGTAATGTTCAATCTCCCAGTAACGACCGTTATCTGGGTAGCTAACAGAGAAACACCTCTGAACGATTCTTCCGGAACAATCCAGATATCAGTGGATGGCAATCTCGTTATTTTAGATGGAAGAATGAGGGTAATTTGGTCCTCCAATTCTTCTTCATCATCATCATCATCATCCAGCAGTACTGCTGTTTTATTAGATACAGGCAATCTTGTTCTACGAGATTCCAACTCCAGCTCAAACTCGTATTTATGGGAGAGCTTCAATCACGCATCTGATTCCTTCGTAGCGAATCTCGAAATCTTCACGGATTCCAACACCAACGTGACGAACAAGCTGACGTCATGGCGGAGTGCTTCCGATCCAGGCCCTGGAAATTTCACCCTCAGCGTAAAGCCTGTCGGAATCCCAGAGTGCTTCGTCTGGAAAAACGGCGTCGTTCCGCAGTGGCGAAGCGGGCCGTGGAACGGCCAGGTATTCGTCGGCATACAAACCATGAATTCAGTCCACAAGCACGGATTGGACATCGTCAACAGCGTTTCCGGAACCGCGTATCTATCCTTTACGCTGTCAAACTCGTCTCTATTGGTGTACTACGTGATGAATTCAACCGGCGCCGTACAGGCGAAGGAGTGGTCTCCCGAAAGAGGCGATTGGGTTGTCAAGTGGTCAACCGCCGACACCGAGTGCGATGCGTACGGAAAGTGCGGACCTTTCGGGAGATGTAATAACCAAGACAGGCCAATCTGCACGTGCTTTCCAGGGTTTGAGCCGAAACTACTCGAAGAAGAATGGAAAATGGGGAACTGGAGTAACGGGTGTGTTCGAAAAACGAGCCTACAATGCGGGCCGGCAGGCAATTCTACAGATGGGTTCTCGAAAATGGATAGTGTAAAACTGCCGGATCGTGGGATATGGTATCCCACTTCGGATGATTGCAGAGGATTGTGCTTGATTAACTGCTCTTGTATAGCTTACGCGTATACAGCTGGCATTGGGTGTATGATTTGGACCGAAGATTTGATCGATGTGCAGAAGTTCTCCAAAGGTGTTACTGACCTGTACATTCGATTGGCATATTCGGAACTAGGTACATTACATGTTAATACAAATTACTTGTTAATGTTTTTCGATTTTATATTTGTTGTTGAATTTTGTGCAGGTAATAAGAAACACCAAAAGGCGATTATTGCAACGATAGTGGTTTTAGGATTAATAGCCGTAGCTGTATGTTCGTATTTTCTGTGGAAGTTGTTGCTCAAGTACAGAGGTATGTATGTATATATATAATTATATATAATTGTATGCAATTTATCTTCTTTTTGTCTTATATCGTTTCAATGCACGAGACAGGCGAAGGGTATTCACGAGAAAGCGTGCTCAACCACAATCTTGAAGAATTGGCGGTATTTAAATTTCAGCTGCTCTTAAATGCGACAGCCCAATTCGACTCGAATAATATGCTTGGAGAGGGTGGTTTTGGTCCCGTCTACAAAGTATTTCTTCATTTCATCGTTTTCCCGAAATGGTGGTTTTTTTTTGTTTTTGTTTTGTAATGTGGATATGTGATTGAATTCGATTACTTGTTTTGCAGGGGAAATTACCAAATGGACAAGAAATTGCAGTAAAAAGACTAGCAAGATCGTCGAACCAAGGATTAGAGGAGTTGATGAATGAGGTTGAGGTGATTTCGAAGCTACAGCATCGTAATCTCGTAAAACTAATTGGTTGTTGTGTCGAGTGTGAAGAGAAAATGCTCGTTTACGAATATCTGCCCAACGGAAGCTTGGATGCTTATCTATTTGGTAATTATTAGTCAAACGATTATCGAGTTTCACTTATATACATGTTGTCCGAGTTAACTGTGTATTGATTGTGTTTGTATGCTTGTCAGATTCGCGTAACAAAGGGTTTCTTGATTGGAAAACACGAGCGATGATTATTGAAGGGATTTGTCGAGGGCTTCTTTACCTTCATCGTGATTCAAGATTGACGATCATTCATAGAGATTTGAAGGCTAGTAATATATTGTTGGATGATGAATTGAACCCGAAAATTTCCGATTTCGGAATGGCTAGGATTTTTCGTCTGAAAGAAAACCAAGCCAATACAAGAAGGGTTGTCGGTACATAGTAAGCGCGCGCTGACGCACACACACACATATATATTAGAACATTTAGTTAAGTGTCACACAAATTTCAAATACTCATTTATTATGATTGCAGCGGCTACATGTCGCCGGAATATGCTTTACACGGAATATTCTCGGAAAAGTCAGACGTATACAGCTTCGGGGTACTGCTACTAGAGATTTTGAGTGGAAAGAGGAACACCAGCTTTTACCATGAAGAGCAACACCTAATCGAATATGTAAGTTTTTAATTTTCTAATTTTTTTTTTTTAATAAATAATAAATCACTTCCAAATTAATTAAACCCTTGGTTTATCTTTGTTGGTAATTAATTTCCAGGTGTGGAAATTGTGGAATGAGGAGAAAATGGTAAATTTAATTGATCCAACAATAAATGGCTCCGGAATATTGGAAAGTGAAATAGTGAGATATGCAAATGTAGGTTTATTGTGCGTGCAAGATGTAGCTGCTGACCGGCCGAATATTTCGACAGTTTTATCGATGCTTGGCTCCGAGATTCTAGAGCTGCCTTGTCCTAAGCAACCTGCTTTTTTCGGGACCCAGAGATCTTCGGAAACGGAATATTCTCGTGGGAATCTAAGTAAGTGCTCTCGGAACGAAATGTCGGTGACTGTTGTTGAAGGCCGGTAGAACTAAAAAAGTTGCTCGATTCATTGCATACATTATTTTCATACTAGGAAATTCATTGAGTTTGTTTCGATGATAATTCGTACTACAATGAATTTTGAGTTTGTACTCTCGATCGATATAAATTTTTTTTTGTAATTATGATGAATTTCATATTCGTACTGTTCTTTTCGAAACTTTTCGAGGAAAATGTCGAGATCTATACACACGTGTGTTTGTGTGAAAAAATGGTAATTTCAATCTCTAAACCTCATATTAATGAAAAAAAAAAACAAAAGAATAACGAATGAAGAATTTATTTATTTTCATATGCAACCCTTTACAGTAAAACAAGAAAACAAGAATATCGAAATTTTTTACCTTTTTCTTCGTCGATCCCCGCGCTGCTCGAGTTCGCGCTCAGCCACCGTCAAGTTTTCGACCGCCGGAAAATGTGCCCGACGACGACTCCATTAATATGGAAGAAGAAGAAGGCAGGTCTAGTGGGGTTTTGGATTATTGGGGTTTGTGTTTTAACTAACGGATATTTTTTTAGTTTTATAATTGATTTTCGGTTAATATAATAAAACGGCGCCGTATTTGTCGCTTTTACTTCATTTAATTTGATTTTTACCCCTACACTTTGATTTAATTACTGTTCTTCATGAACTTATCTTCTATTTTTATTTTTTTTAATTAATTATTTTTAGCTTCTCTATTTAAACACGGAAGTTCAAAAATATCCCAATACTTATATTTATACAACTCCACTTCTCATCAATAGATGATGGTGATTATCTTGATCTAAAGTACGATTAACTTCTATGATCTCCTACCAAATATATACAACTATACTAATGGGAGTACTCTAGAAAATCTTCTAGAATCTTCTACTCTTGAGCCCCTTCGACTTAGGCTCGTTGAGCAGACTCGGAGGAAGGCCGATGAAAAGGCAGATTTCAATGTCATCAGAATGTTTAATAGTATATCACACCACCAACGAATACATGAAATCACTTCAAATTTGTTGGCAACAATCGGCGAGACGATGATTAATGGATGATAAATTGGAAATAAAACGGTTTTAAAATTTAATATAATATTGCTAGATATTATTCGTAAATACTCAAAACATATATAAAAAGATACTTGAACATGATTATATCTCAATCATTTATATATCCTATCACATAATATAACTATAATAATAATAAGATTATTTATAATAAAAACCCTTACAAAATACAAATAAAATGAAAATTTTCTTCATTCAAAAATTATGATTGAATATTGTAAAGCACAAATCCTTTTTTCTTCCTTTGAAAGGGCCCCGCTGCTTTCACTGTTTTTGTCATTTTTACCCCCATTTTACTTCATTTAATTTGATTTTTTACCCCTACACTTTGATTTAATTACTGTTCTTCATGAACTAATCTCCTTACATGTGTCCATCACCTAATTTGCATATCCGGATTGCGCCAAATCTCATTAATAAAATACGGCCTACCTGCTTCTGGCCCAGGTTCAAGGCCCAAGTCCAACTTTACCCTCAAAACGTCGCCGTATGCTTATCTTCTATTTTTTTTCTGGAATGCTAAATCACACATTAATTTTATCAAATCATGCACACAATTGAAAATATCTCTCTCTATAAAATCTTCTCTTCTCCTTCTCCACCCTTCTTTTTTTTCTGCTAACTTTTTCACAAAGTCACACATAAAAAACGTCCCTAGCATTTCAAGTTCGAATTGGAGAAAAATCTTCACGTGTTCAAACTAAAATAAAGTTGGAATTTGAAGAAAAAATTCGAATCGATATGAATTTGAATAATTAAAAAGGCATAATGAAATTGAATAAATACTAAATAAAACTGAACTATTTTTTTTATGATTATTCACGTGAAAAATTAACGAATTTTGAGTGATTTGGATAAAATTATCATATAGAGAAGTCAGAGAGAATATGAGTATTTCTTTTTTTAATTTATGTGTGGGATTTAGTAAATTTTAGTGTGGGATTTAGCACATCCCTTTCTTTTTATTAATTACTTTTAGCTTCTCTATTTAAACACGGAAGTTCAAAAAAAATCCCAAATTACGTCTACAAATCGCCGACGGAACTGAACTAGGGCAGACAACCGGAGAGTGGACCCCTCATATATGCATGGGGCAGATGTTTTTGGAGGAGGTCAGAGGTTGCCGGTGGTACCGGGCGGCGGCGAATGCCGATTTGGTGTGGCGTCCGATGCGGGCGGCGCTAGTACTGGTATTGATCATTGATGAGGGGTTTGGGGCAGGAAAAAGGGGGAAGAAAGTGTAAAAGGTAATTTTTTTTATTTTTTTATTTTTTAATTTAAAGAGAGAAGAATGCTTTGGACCTGTTTACAAGGTAATGCTTGTTACATACAATGGTTCTTCTGCATGAACACGTGATTTTCGTTATCGCGTACTACAGAGGGTTTGTCATTTTTCTTTTCGTCGCTATTTTTCAGGGTGAGTTACTTAACGGACAGTTTGTAGCGGTGAAAAGGCTTTCAAGAAAATCTGGACAAGGGCTTGAAGAGTTCAGAAATGAGACAGAACTGATTGACAAACTCCAGCACAGAAATCTTGTCGAAAACGACGAGAAGATATTAGTCTACGAATACATGCCCAACAAAAGCTTGGATTTTTTTCTCTTCGGTGTGGGCCAGTTCGTAAACATTCTGATTTTTTTTTTTTTTTATTTGTTATCATTTGCAAGAAATCGTCGTTTATAATTTGTGAAAATGTAGAGCCGAGCAAGAAAGAGGTATTGGATTGGAAAAGACGTGTTCGTATAATCCAAGGCATTGCTCAAGGGCTTCTATATCTGCACCATTATTCCCGATTAAGAATTGTTCACAGAGACCTAAAAGCTAGTAATATTCTCCTCGATGCTGAAATGAACCCCAAAATCTCCGATTTCGGAATGGCGAGAATCTTTGGAGGAAACGAATTGCAAGCAAATACTAAACGAATTGTCGGTACTTAGTAAGTGAAAACGCATCTTCTTCGTGCATAAAATCGTTTTCTTGAATTGATGGTTATTTATTTATTTATTTTCCCACATAAATTCAGTGGTTATATGTCACCGGGATATGCAATGGAAGGACTCTTTCCGGTAAAATCTGATGTTTTTGCCTTTGGAGTATTGATGCTCGAGATTACTAGCGGACAGAAAAACACTGGTTTTTACGGTTCTGCTTATCTTAGTCTTCTTGGATATGTAAGTGCTAATTCCAATAAATTATCGAATTTTATACGAAAAAGATAAAGCAAAATTTTATATGGATTTTGTTGCGGGTTTTTATTTTAGGCTTGGAACTTGTGGGAAAACGAACGTGGGCTTGACCTCGTTGATCCTGTAATAGAAATTGTGGAATGAGGAGAAAATGGTAAATTTAATTGATCCAACAATAAATGGCTCCGGAATATTGGAAAGTGAAATAGTGAGATACGCAAATGTAGGTTTATTGTGCGTGCAAGATGTAGCTGCTGACAGGCCGAATATTTCGACAGTTTTATCGATGCTTGGCTCTGATATTCTAGAGCTGCCTTGTCCTAAGAAACCGGCTTTTTTCGGGACCCAGAGATCTTCGGAAACGGAATATTCTCGGGGGAATCTAAGTAAGTGCTCTCGGAACGAAATGTCGGTGACTACTGTTGAAGGCCGGTAGATCTAAAAAAATTACTCGATTCATTAGTTGCATACGTTGTGTTCATACTAGTAAATTCATTGAGTTTGTTTCGATGATGAATTCGTGCTACAATGAATTTTGAATTTGTACTCTCGATCGTTATAAATTTTTTTTTTGTAATTATGGTGAAGTTCATATTGGTACTGTTCTTTTCGAAACTTTTCGAGGAAAATGTCGAGATCTATACACACGTGTGTTTGTGTGAAAAAGTGGTAATTTCAATCTATAAACCTCATATTAATGAAAAAAAATAAAGAATAACGAATGAAGAATTTATTTATTTTCATATGCAACCCTTTACAGTAAAATAATACTTTGAAACTTTTACAAGTGTTTATTTTTACAAATTGGTATATATATATATATATTCCTTCTAGAAAGTTCTATCGGCCTCCACTAATAGTCACGGAAACTTCATTGAGAGAACGTTTACTTAGATTCTCACCGGAACATTCTGTTTCCGAAGTACTCTGAGTCCCGAAGAAAACCGGTTTCTTAGGACAAGGAAGATCTAAAATCTCGCAGCTAAGCATCGACAAAACAGTCGAAACATTCGGCCTATCTGCAGCCATATCTTGCACGCACAATAAACCTACATTTGCATATCTCACTATTTCGTTTCCCATTCCAGGATCGTATATTACTGGATCAATCAAATTTACCATTTTATCCTCGTTCCACAATTCCCACACCTGAAAATTACATATCGACGTAGGTAAACCAAAATGTTAAATTTGGAATAAAATAATTTGATTTTTTATGTGGAAAATTAACTTACATATTCAATTAGGAAAAGCTGCTGCTCTTCATGGTAAAAACTGCTGTTTCTCCTTCCACTCACAATCTCTAATAACAGTATGCCTAAGCTGTACACATCCGATTTTTCGGAGAATATTCCGTGTAAAGCATATTCCGGCGACATGTACCCGCTGCAAGCATCATAAATCAAACATTTTAAATCTATTTAGAAAAAGAAAAAAATTAAATTAAATATGAAAAAATAACTGTTACTTACTATGTCCCGACGACTCTTGTAGTATTGGCTTCGTCTTCTTTCAAACGAAAAATCCTAGCCATCCCAAAATCCGAAATTTTCGGGTTCAATTCATCGTCCAATAATATGTTACTAGCCTTCAAATCTCGATGTATTATCCTCAATCTTGAATCCCTATGAAGGTAGAGAAGCCCTCGACAAATCCCTTCAATAATCATCGCTCGTGTTTTCCAATCAAGAAACTCTTTCTTATGCGAATCTAACAAGTATTACACAAGTTTAGATTAGACATCGCGTATTGGTCGGTCTGAATTCGGACAACATATATATAAATGAAGCTCGATAAATCGTTCGACTTACCGAAGAGATGAGCATTTAAGCTCCCATTGTGCATGTATTCGTAAACGAGCATTTTCTCTTCACACTCGACACAACAACCGATTAGTTTTACGAGATTCCGATGCTGTAGCTTAGAAATTAAATCGACCTCGTTCATGAACTCCACTAATCCTTGGTTAGACGATTTTGCTAGCCTTTTTACCGCTATTTCTTGCCCGTTCGGTAATTTCCCCTGCAAAAAAAATAAAAAACCAATTAAATTAAACTAAATTCGCACACTGCAAGAAACTAATAAATCTGCAATTAAAAAACAAGAACGATACATACTTTGTAAACCGGACCAAAACCACCCTGCCCGAGTTTATTATTTAAGTCGAATTTATCCGTTGCATCTGATAATGTCTGAAATTTAAACAACGGTAAATCATCGAACTTGGATTCTTGTGAATGCCCCTTTTCTGTTTCCTCGGTTGTCGACATTAACAACTCATTACCTCTCGTCTTCCCACCTTTAAAACGAGAAAAAAAATTACAATATTATATTATTCAAATAAACATTCTCAATTAAGTCGAATGTGCCTATATATACATATATAGATATATACCTCTGTATTTGAGCAACAACTTCCTCAAAAAGAATGCGCATACAACTACAGTTAAGGATCCAAGAATCACCGTCGAAGCAATAATTGCCTTACGGTCTTTCTTGTTATTACCTGCAAAAAGTATACGAGAAAACATAAAGTAATTTCAACGAACATTTTAATGAATTTCGGAACTTTCAAGAAGCTATATATTATACCTAATTCCGAAAACGCTAACCGAATGTACAGGTCAGCGACACCGTTCGGAAACTTCTGCACGTCGATCAAATCATCTCCCCACTTCATACACCCTGTTCCGGCACTGTACGAATAAGCAATACAAGAACAGTTACTCAAGCACTGGCTCATGCACTCTTCTTCTGAAGTGGGAAACCAAGTATCTCGATCCGGCAACTTGACGCTATCCATTTTAAAGAACCCGTCCGGTTTTTCCAACCCGTTAGCCGACCCGTTTGTCCCGCATTGTAGAAGACCCGTTTTTCTCCTACAACCGTTACTCCAATTCCCATTTCTCCACTCTTCTTCAACTTTCGGCTCGAACCCACGAAAACACGAGCAAATCGGACTTTCTTGATTGTTACAGCTCCCAAAAGCTCCACACTTTCCGTACAAATCGCACTCGTTATTACTCGACGACCAATTCTCAACCCACTCATTTCTCTCCTCGGACCACTCCATCTCTTGCAACGAACCCAACGAGTTCAACACGTAATAAACCAAAACCGAAGCATTCAAAAGCTTGAAAGACAAATAAGCCGCTCCCGAGTAGCTGTTGACAATATCCAATCCGTGCTTGTCGACCGAGTTCATGTTCGGTATCCCGTCGAAAATCTGGCCGTTCCACGGCCCGCTCCGCCAATGCGGAACGATGCCGTTTTTCCATATGAAACACTCCGGAATCCCGACAGGCTCCATTGTGAGGGTGAAGCTCCCATACCCTGGATCCGACGGGCTTCGCCATGACGTCAGCGTGTTCGTCTCGTTCGTGTTCGAATCCGCGAAGATTTCGAGATTCGCTACGAAGGAATCCGAGGCGTGTCTGAAGCTCTCCCAAACAGAACCATTGTCAAAATCATCTCGTAGAACAAGATTCCCTGTGTCTAATAAAACAACACTGGAATTTCTAACCGGAGAAGATGATGAAAGATTGGATGACCATATTACCCCCTTCCCTCCGTCCAATATTACGAGATTGCCATCCGCCGATATCTGGAGTGTTCCGGAAGAATCGCTCAGTGGGGTTTCTCTGTTCGCCACCCAGATAACGGTCGTTACCGGTACGTTGAACATTATACCAACATAACGGTAACTGCTGTTAACTGGGCTGAAAAATCCAAGCTTGAATTTTTCGCCATTGGAGACCAGTGTTTCGGAATCGTGAAGCGATTGGTTAGCCCTAATCGTGTCGGTGGCATTTGCGATAAACCCTAGAAAACAACAGTGTGTAATAAGTATAATAAGCATGAAAATTTGCAGGGTGAAGCCCATGATTGATTAATCTTCGAGTTTTTTTCGGGATGCTGGATAAAACCCTAATTTTGAATTTTGGGGTTTGATTAGAAATTCAGTGGTGTGAAAAATTCCAGGCTCCATTTTCAGTATGTTGATACTAATCTTTGATTGTGATGTGAATACAGAGTTGCCTGTTCTTCCATGAACACCATTATTGACATTTGTACACATAATAATATATGGTCACAATTTGGTCAATAATAAACATTTAAAAGAGAATATTCTAATTTGAAATATTGTGAATTGGAATTTTGGCTGTGATATTTATTAGGAATGGAAATTAAAAACGAAACTTCCGAATTTCGCCCATTTCAATTATATACTCATTAACAAATTATGAACGTCACGATTTCTGAAAAAAAAAAAAAAAAAAATTGGATTTCACTAAATAATTTAAATTTCGGTCTGATTTTTAATCATTATATTTTGTAAAAAAAATCTCAATTGTTTTTCGAAAACTATACTTATACTCGTAATATCAATATCATTATGCATATTAAATCACAACGGAAAATTAGAATTTTTGAATTTCGTACGATTTTGTAAAAAAAATCATTATGATATTCTGAACTACCATCCGTCTGATTTCACCTGGAATATTTACCGAATGTATTATGGAATTATAAAATCAAATAAAAACATATAAATATGAAAGAGAAATAAATAAATAGCTACTAATATTACTTTTACTTTATTATTATTCAAAAAGCCCATTAATTCCATAAGGGCTAACTGACTTTACTGTACATTATTCGGACGAAATAGTTCTAGCCCATTAATTCTATGTAAACTATTCAAACAGCCCATTTATTCTATTGAGCCCATTAAGCATATCGCCTCAACTATTTATACGAGGACATTGTACATCAGAACCTCGATAAATTAATAACATCGCTTAAATAATAATTTCTTCAATCCTTAAGTCGGTAAAAGAAAATTAGTTCGATAATTTAATATTTCGCTAAATTAATAGAATTTTGCTAGCTCAGACGGTGCTAATTTATAGAAATTTAACTATATATTTTTTTGTCATAATGGTTAATTGGTTATGACATTTTGAACCATCTAATAGTAATTCAATTAAGTTAATAGCAATTTGTAGCAACATTTGTCATTATATAACATAAATTTCTAGATTATGACATAGAGTTGTTAGTAGTTGTTTCACATTTTTACCCACAACAAATATATTATCTATATATATATATATATATATATATATATATATAATAAATAGTAAAACGTATATACTAATATACATATTAGTGATGTTTTCTTGATTTTATAATATGCATAAAATCGGTTCACCCAACATGGAAATATCATCTTTTGCCAATCACTTTTTCTTATATAGCCCTAAATGGTTGAAAATCGGTTTGAATTTTGGAATAATCACTCGAATAAATTTTATATCGAGAAGAGAAGTAGCAGCAATCGAGCTGCAACATTCATACGAGATATATAAATCACACTCAAGGAGTTAATTAAAACTAGAAGAAATTAATCCGAACTCGGGTCAAAATAGGCCACTCCTTGGAATGCACAATCACATAATAATTAGATTATATATATATATATATATATATATATATATATATATATATATATATATATATATATATGTATATACTCAAGATATTTAAATACACGAGTCAAGATTCGTCAACTTAATTGTAAAATTTGGAAAAAATAATTAATATTATAATATTATAAAGAGGGTACCACCACCACCACCACTAAAATGAAATCTATAAATACATAAGTTAAATTCTGCTTCCACCCATAAATCCCACCTTCCACTCTGAATTAACTACACAATTAAAAAAAACAAAAAGAAAAAAAAAAAGAGAAAGAATGCACGCAAAACGAGACTTTGTGGTGAAGGTGAGCGGAACGGAGGTGGTGGCGGCGGCGCTGCCAATGCAAGAACACTTGCTGCCGCTATCCAACCTCGACCTGCTCTTGCCGCCGGTTGACTTCGGCGTCTTTTTCTGCTACGACAACAACAACAACCGCCGCCATGAACTCACCTTCGACCACATGGTCGGCGTTCTGAAGAACTCCTTGGCCCAGACGCTGGTTCCGTACTACCCGTTCGCCGGCGAGCTGGTCAAGAACGGCGCCGGAGAGCCGGAACTCCTCTGCAACAACTGCGGCGTAGATTTCGTCGAAGCTTCCGCCGACGTCGAATTCAAGGATCTTGATTTTTACAACCCCGACGACACCGTCGAAGGAAAGCTCATTCCGGCGAGAAATCACGGCGTTCTCGCCGTTCAAGTAAGTGTCCGAATTCATATATTCTTTAATTATAGTATTTCTAAATTCATGTATGCTTCCAGTTTACATTTTCTTCTGCATGTACATGTACCTCTATTTTTAGTATTTCAAAAAAAACGTACAATTAATTTTATTTTTAAAGAAATACTATAAAATAATACAGCTATTTTTTCTTACCTTATTTTTAGTATTACATCGATTTCAACGACGAATGCAAGTTTTCCATATTGAGACACAAGATTCAATTAATAGTACAATGTTTTTTTTATTTTTTTTTTATTTTGTCTCTTTATTTTCTTTATTTTACAGCCACAATTCTAGTGGTCCGCCTATGGAGTATGTACTAGAAAATTGAATATATATATATATATATATATATATATATATATATATATATATATATATATATATATATATATATATATATATATCTCTCTATAAATCTGTGTATGTATATATAGAAGATTTGAATTTGATTAGTCCTTAATTAATTAAATTATAGTTTCTTAAGAACATACACAGACGAATGATAATATGTTGTGAGTTATTATTAATTAGTATTACATTTCATGTATTTTATGTAATGTTTTACACTTATTGTTAGTTCAAACAAAAAATATAATATTTTTTATGGTTACGTCCTCCAGCTCATGCAGTGTCAAATTACGGGAAAAAAAATGTTTGGATAATTACAGTACCTCTTCGATAATGATTTTTTTAACATATCCACCCGTGTGGTGTTTAACTTGGTCAAATCTTTTAGATTATGTGGAATGTTTTTTAGATTGTACCCGTTTTATCTTATTCGAGTTCCACATTTTAAAATAAGAATACCATAAAAAAAAATGCATACAATCTAGTGAATATTCATAAGAAAAAATGCAGTTTATGATGTACTACCGTGTGATATTTATAACCAAATTTATGTTTTCCAGATTATACCCGTTTTTTGTAACAAGATGTGTCATTTGGTCTTGGCTTATAAATATCACATTGTGGTACTGTATTTTTTCAGAAAACTAGTACAAAGTAGAGAATATTCTATAAAATATGAAAGATTATATAAATTTGACACCATAAATGTGACATGTGTGAATATTCGTAATTAATGGGTAATTATACAGTTGTAAATACCCAAACGCGACGGATTTTTCGTAACTTGCCTCATGGAATGATTCTAATTTACTCAAAAGTTTAAAACGAGCAAAAGTACTTTTAAATTATTATTTTTTTATTGGAATATAAAATACAAAGATGATGGATAACATAATTGATAGGCACAAATTGAGAGTCCCAATGCAAATATGCAATATTATTTTAATATGGAGCATAATATAAACTTTATTTATTTATTTTTAAATTTAATTATGAGAAAATAAAATATTAATAAAGAAATATATAATGACAGGCCACTCAACTCAAAAATGGAGGATTGGTGGTGGCGTGTACATTCGCTCATCAGGTGGCGGACGCCTACTCCGCCAATATGTTCCTCGTTTCATGGGCGGAGACTGCGCAGTCAAAGCCACTTTCCCGGCCGCCGTCCTTCCGCCGCTCCCTCCTCCTCCCCAGACTTCCCGGTGGCTATCACCAGTCAGTCGACGATATGTACGTCAACGTTTCATCTATTCCGCCGCCGCCGCCGCCGGAAAACCATCCCCAAGACAACGACCGATTAGCGACGGCGATGAGTCGCATATACTACATGAAAGCTGACCAAGTCAACCAGCTCCAAGCACAGGCTAATGTAGACAATAGCGGCACTCGGAGGACCAAAATGGAGGCGTTCTGCGCATTCATATGGAAAACGATCGCCTCCGGCGAAGATTCCGCCGGAGATAATCACTGCCGGCTGGGAGTCGTGGTCGACGGGAGGAACAGACTGATCGATGACGGAGATGAAATCGAATCGTATTTTGGGAATGTTTTATCAATCCCATTCGGGGAGAAGAAAATCGCGGAACTGACCGGAAAGCCACTGAACTGGGCGGCGCGTGAGGTCCACGCGTTCTTACAGGCGGCGGTTACGAGGGAGCATTTCCTAGGGCTGATAGACTGGGTGGAGGAGCGGCGCCCCGAGAAGGGGGTGTCAAGGATATACGCGGCGGCGGAGGAGGAGGAGGAGGCGGCGGTGGTGGTGTCGTCGGGGCAGCGGTTTCCGGTGAGAGAGATGGATTACGGGTGGGGTAATCCGGCGTTTGGTTCGTATCATTTCCCGTGGGGTGGGAAATCGGGATACGTGATGCCGATGCCGAGTCCGAATGGGAATGGGGATTGGATCGTCTACATTCATCTGATGAAGGCGCAGTTGGATCTGATTGAGAGTAATGCAGCACGTGTTTTTAATCCCATCACTCGTGATTATCTTCTCTCCTTGTGGAACTGATTTTTTATTAATTTTTTTTTTCTAATTATAAAAAAAGTGTAATTTGTCGTTATGAACTGAAACATCGTATTTTCATGTTCTAGAATTAAAACTATTAATTTGAGTTCGATTTATGTTTTGAGTGCTCGATTTGTTAAGCACAAGTTTGAAATGATCGTTAAAATTTCAGATAAATTTGAACACGTACATTTAATTAAAAAGGAGATAAAGAGTCGAATAAACAAGGCCCACTTATATATATATATATATATATATATATATAGGATCCAACATGCTAGAGAGCCCACCCGAGAGATCAGGCCCATGCATCAAGATACGCATGCAGCTCATGTGAAAGGCCCCTCCGATCCTCTGCAGTATAGTCGAGCGAGTGAGATGCACTACGGAGGGCCGATGGATATATGGCTCTCGGATCGGAAAAGCAATATGGTGACTCAGCACAACTATTAATGGCTCCGACCGACACTAGGAAAAGCATAGACGACCTTATCGGGCACTATCATTAATGGTCGAATGACTGGTGACATATGCAAAATTAGAGGAAATAACCGAGGGAAACGTCTGAAGGGGCTATTCAAGATACGAGAGCGCGGCGACGGTTGATTAGCCAAGGTTGATTGTGTGCCCGGATTACTCGAGGAAACGCTGATTAAAGTAGGCATGCATTTTGATCAAGAATTTCGATTTTCGGGAAGTATCATGATCATCCAATAAGAAGGGTTTCCATTTTTTTCCAAATGAACAATTTGAAGATCTATTGATTCTAATAACTGATTGAACAGTTGATCATTCGTACCTTTCAATTCATAGATGTAGATCTCGGACTTATGAATGGGGATATTCCCAAAACTCACACAAAAAAAGGAACTGAGTTAGACAAAAACATAATTTCAGAAACGCTGATATTTTATTACAATACCGTCCAAATTCATAAGTTTGAACAATTAAGTTTAAATTAATACATTCTCCAATTTTATTTTATCTTAATTTATTTTTCAAAAACATGGGCAAGCACAAAAATATTGGAGGGTCCCAATTTTCAAACAAACACAGTCCTATGTTATAGGGACTTCAAAATAAATACAACTAAAATACAAACCCCTAAATTATACTCACTGCCCTAAAACCCTAATTAACCGACACTAACGTTGATTAGTTGCATTTAACGGTTTTCAGAATTTGAGCGTGACGCCGCTACCGTTACTTTCCTCCCCGTCAAGTCTTCTTCTCTCTCCACCGTTTTCACCACCACCACTGTCAGCCTTCCAGCTGCCGCTCTCCGACTTTCCGTCTTCAATGCTCTCCGACGGGTCACCGGCGCCGCCGCCACCACGGACATCTGTTTCCGGCGAGATGTTTCTCCCGCGTTGTGTTAACGGAGGAGGCTTATTGTACAAATGGAGTTGCTGCTGCTGTTGTTGCTGTTGCTGGTGGTGGTGGATGGCGTGGCGGTGAAGCTGGTGGTTATGGGGGGGCGGCGGCGGTGCTATTGCGGGGTAGAGTTCTTGCTGTCCTGGCTGTGCCGACTGGGAGCCGCAGAAAGAAGGTGAAAGGTGATGGGCGGCGTGTGCTCCGTATAGGGCTGCAGCCTGTGCGCCGCTGTGGTGGTGTGCAGCCGCGGCAGCCGCGTATTCCGGTGGGACCCATATCCCACCCAGAACCACCACCTGAGGGCCCGCCGCCACGGAAGTTTGTGGGCTCGGACTTGGCCTTCTTGTGTGGAGTCTGTATTTCTGCGCATGCAAATAATAGTTATATATGCATGTGTTAGAGAGAGAGAGAGAGAGAGAGATCTAGAGAGAGAGAAACCTGCAAATGGCTTTTAACTTCATCATTGGTCAAACCATCCACCTTCATCAGCTCTCTAATTTGTTTCGGAGTAGCCACTGCCAAAAACACCATTTCAAAACATTTTAAAATTAAAAAAAAAAAATTAATAGTAATCATAATAAGATATTCTTGAATTTATTTTTCTAAAAAGAAAAGAAATATAATAAATAATAACAAAATGGTCGGAAAACTTACTGTTCTTACCTTGTGAACCACCCAACATATGAAGAGCATTAACAAACCGCCGGTGCAAATCCGGCGACCAACACCGCCTCGCCTTTCTGTTAGTCTGACTTCCATTACTCGCCGCCGCCCCACCACTAACAACAACCTGCTCTCTCTCACTACCAACAACAGCAACCGAATTCTCTCTCCGACAAATATTCTTAACAACCTCCGACGACGACGACGAATTCTTCATCTCTTCATTACGGGATGAATTAGCAAGCGCTAATTCCGGAAACCCTTCACCGCAATTCATCGAAGAAGAAGAAGAGAACGGTAGAAACGCTCCGCCGCCGCCGTTAATGACCTTTTTGCCCTCGTTCGTAAACCCTAGTTTGAAATCGGTAATTTCTTGTGGGGGTAATATTGTCCTTAACGGCGACGGAGGTGGCTTCGTCTCTTCTTCTTCTTCTTCCTCCTCTCCACTTTCTTGATTCCATAACTGTGCGGACGTCATCCAGTTTGCTTTGTCTGCCGATAGATTCGCCTCCTTGTCTGAAATATTATTATTACACGAATTATTGCTCGTGTTTTTTAGTGGAATGAACTGCTCGAGTATCGGCCTTTCTTCTTGGTTTGTCCTTTGTGACTGTAGTTGTTGCCTCGATGCCTCCATTGCTGAATGATTAAATTAAAAAAATGAAAAAATAAAAATAAAAATTGCATGCATGTATATTTGTTCATGTAGATATATACTAATAATAATATATATAGGTGTGAAAAATGTAATAAATACCATTTGTGAGGAGTTGCATGCAAAGGGGAAGCTCGCGCTTGAAAGCGTCGATCTTGAGCCTTTCTTCTTCGAGGCGGGCTAGAAACTCTTCGATCTTTTGCGTTTGTTGATCGCATGATAGTATTTGCTCCCCGAAAGGTTTCGGGAGCATGGAATAGATTTGGGGTTTGCAATCAAAGCTTAGTTCCGATGGCGATGTCATCATGATATTGTCTAACTAATTACACATATAAATTTTCACGCGCAGACGTTCGTAACTCGAATCAAGAACAAGAGAAAATATATGTAATACGGGAGAACAATTAATAAAGAAAGAAAAGCAAGCAAAGAGAAAAAGGAGAAGGTATGGTAAGAAGATGTAGTTGCAAATAGGCAAAGGGAAAAAAGGCTATATTTAATGGTGTTTCATGGCAAAAAGGAATCACTTGGTTGTCTGAAAAGCTAATGTTTGAAGGGCTTCTTTGCTATTGGGAAAGAACATGGTTTATCTTTAATCTTGATTCTTCTTCTTCTTCTTAGACTATACTTTTTTTTTTTCTTTTCTTTTCTTTTTCTTTTTTCCTTTTAATTTCCTCTTTTACTCTTTTTACATTCTTGATACTCCTTTCTTTTAATTTTAGGGTAAATTACGACAATCAGCCACTTGAGGTAAGATCCAATTACAAAAAAACCTCTTTCGTTTGGGTAATTATAACCACCTCCATCAACTATGAATCTTCTTAAAAGTCCGCCCTTACGATGTCAAATTCAGTGCAATCTTCTAGCTTATGTGGAATAGTCTACAGTTTCTACCCGTTTTAACTCATTCGAGCTCCACATTTTGAAACAAGATGATCATAAGATATGTGTCTCTTGGCTTGTAAATATCATTTTTGTGGTGAATCTGAAACAATATGTTTGCACAAAACGAGTACAGACTAGCTAGTAACATGCCACGGGATCTAGAAGATTCTGTTGAATTCGACCCCATAAGAGTGAACGTGTAAGAAAATTCATAGTTGAAGAATGACTGTAACTACTCAAATATGAGGAATTTTTTCCGTAATTTAACATTAGTTCAAATGGTTTGCCATAAACATTGACCCTAACTATTAATTAATTATTAGATTAGGGTTTGGTTAGGTTATGAATTGGAAAGGATAAATAGTGCGTGTGTTCGATAACGAAATATTCATCGTTGAATGTGATAATTGATTCCATTACATTATATTGTGATTTATCTTACATGTAAAAAAGGTATTAGAAGAGCATATTAGAATATTAAAAATGCAATTAATAAATAATAAAAGATGTTATGTAGGAAATATTCAAAATGGTGTTCAGTATCAATCCTACCTCCAAGCAAATTAGAACAACTTTCTTTTTGGGGTTTTCAAACTTTAAAATTAAAGTTTGCATAATATATATATATTCCTCTACATTATATTAAAGTGCACACACACACACATTAAGAGAGAGAAAGAGAGAATAATATAATATAATTATTATTTAATTATTATAAATTAGTATGTATATATATAGAGCTGGTAGTGAAAGGGAATATCTGGGCAAAAATTCTACGACTGAAAATTAAGAGCACAGAAAAGCAAGAAGATTAAAGAGAAGAAAGTAGATTAATATTCTTGTTTAAAAGAAAAGAATATCAAAGGAATCTTCTTTTGCTACTTACCTCCTGCTTTACTTAAGTGGCCTTCAAGCCATCAAGATTCTCTCTACCTAGCTAGGGTTTTTTTTCCAAACATCCACAAATAATCACTATTATTATTTATTACATATATTTATATTTCCATAAATAATATATAATAATGTTCATGTTTAATTTCTCATGCATGCATGGACTTGATTTTGATCCCAATATGTTTTTCTAATTTATCTGATTATAATTTAATCTCCGAAAATATTACGAAATTGTATGTATTATAAAGTATTAAATTTGTACGGTGTTCTTTATAAGTTTTATACGGGGGGGATCGATAAGTTATACATACATAAATATTATATAGAAAAATAGAATATCCATTTTTTTGAAATTTACAAAGGAATGTGACAAAAGTCGTTTCAGTTTTAATTTCAATTCGATCAGTTCAAATTTCACCTCAACCATGTGAAATTAACAAAATTATAAAATATATAAATAAAAATTTAATTAATTAAAAAAAAAAAAGGAGGCCCCCTGAGAAGAAGAAAGGGTTAAATTAAGAGTAGTAGAAAAGAAAAAGGGGAATCGAATTCTTGTTACCAATGATGAATGGTTGGTCACTTTCTGTAATAAAACTTCAGGTACAAGACTCCAATTCACACCTTTTCTTTAGATTCCTCTCTCTCTCTCCTTTTTTTTTTTATCTCTTTAATTAATTAATTATTCTAATAATACAGTATCAAATTTATCATTATCTATTATTATCCCACTTTTTTTTTTCTTTCTTGCTTTATATTGTGTTTTTTAGGGTTCTTTAATTTATCTTTTTTTTTCTATGTGTGTGTGTGTATTGCTGGCCGAGATTCTTCTTTCTGACACGCATCGGAAAATATTCTTCCGTGTCGTTCGTCCCTCTGAATATATATCAAGAATATACCTTTTTTATTTGTTTCCCTTGCTCCTATATTTAAATAACATCGATCCACTAGGGTTGTTTGTACATACATATATACATACATATATATATGTTGGATTTTGAGCATTATTCGAATTCAGTCCACTTGAGGCTGCCCAACACAATGGGCCCAATAGTACGAAAGCCCAATTGTCGGTCGAAGCCTCGGAAGTCGGAACACTCTAGATCTTTGTTTCGGAGTACCCTAAGTTGCCTTCTCCTTTTGAGATCGATTTGCTTTTCCCATGCATCTATATATTTTGAGCCACGGAGAGAGAGAGAGAGAGAGAGAGAGAGAGAGAGAGAGAGAGAGAGAGAGAGAGAGAGAGAGAGAGAGAGAGAATTTTGAATCTCTGCCTAGTTTCAGATTACTGTTTTTCGGTGAACGAGTGAGATCAACTTCTAAGTCATGAGGAAAACACGAGAGAGTTCAAATCATGTAAGGTTACGTTGGGGGTTTTGGGTAAGAGTCCGGTCAAAATCTGAAAAATTTTGGTCCGATCTAGGGTTCTGATGCGGCTGTTGATACCACTGTCGATGGACTCTGAACAAGAACTGTGATAAAGGAAACCGAATCGTGACAAAAAACTTAGCATCTTCTTCACCTGATTAGGGATAGATTGGATGAACTTTCATGGGATTTTTTTAAAATAGTACTATTATACATACGAGAACATAAAATTGACTATCTTTTTTAGATTTAAACGAGGTTAATTGAAATTTTCATTGTATTTTGATTTTCTTCAAAAAAAAATTATAATTGCCAATTCATATAGGCCTTGACCAATTTATATTGTTGGGCTTGACAAAATGAAGTAGTCCACTTCAGTTAATTAGACAAATCAGAGGCAGTTATGTTACGTGGGCCCAATTAATTGACAGTTGTGGGCCCCCACTAAGCCCATATAATACAATATCCTTTCCGATTTCCACTGATTTTGATAGTTCCATTTTTATTTTTTCTGAAATTGAACTTGTAAAAGTTGAATTTTCCAAATCCCATCAATTCCAATCCAAAATTCTAATTTCCGAATTCTGACTTTTCCGATATTTTTTTAATGGTATTGGAATTAGCTTTTCACTTACAGAAAAAAACGATTTTTGTTCAAAACTTCCAATTCTGATCTGATCCATCCAATTTCAATCCTTAACCAAAAGGGATATATGTAATAGTAAATAAGTAAATAATAACGTGTACAATTGATTATTAACACACAATTCGATATTTACACATTATAATCATGATTATCATAAAATTAATAAGAGAAGAATAATTCAATTTATCCGAGAAAGAGAAATTTCTATAAGGCTTTGTACATGAAGAAGACTCTCATCTCCCCTCCATTTCTGTGTGGGTGATGTGATTAGCCGAACGGGTACGGGTCGAAGAAGACGACCCGGCATGCGAACGGGTCCACCGATCCGTAAAACCCGGATGCTCCGGCAACTGAAGGTCCACAATTTCACTACTGAGCATCGACAAAACGGTGGATATATTCGGCCTATTTATAGCGAATTCTTGCACACACAACAATCCTATGTGCAAGCATCTCATAATTTCTGTCTGAAAATCCGGACTCGATATCCTCGCATCTATCATCTCCACCACATTGTCTTCGTTCCACAATTTCCACGCCTGAAAAAAGAAATATAGAAAAATTAATTTCGTATAATAATACATTTATAAAAAAAATAATAATAAATAAAATATTGTGGCTTACGAATCCCAAAAGGCCTAAAGAAAACTCGTCGTTGTAGAAGCTAGTGTTCTTTCTCCCACTTATGATCTCCAAAACAAGAACTCCAAAGCTAAATACGTCGGATTTTTCCGAAAATCTTCCCCCCATCGCGTATTCCGGGGCCATGTACCCGCTGCATATATAGTTGTACTTTAAAGTTAGCAGTCGTATATGTATGCGTATGTACATGTGTTATATTGAATTGCTAATAACCCCTTATGATGTATTTTATTAGCACACAACTCCTAGAATGAAGCGATTTTTCGGGGGTAGATTGCTAAAAATATGGAATTATAGGGGGGTTTTTTGCTAATATTGTTAATATAAAGAGTTTTCTAACAATTAGACTAAAATGCAATTAACCGAATGTAGATAAACTTACTATGTTCCGACGACTTTGCCGGTGTTGGCTTGATCTTGATTGCCCCCGAAAATTCTCGCCATGCCAAAATCGGAGATTTTCGGATTCCAATGTTCATCCAATAATATATTACTCGGTTTGAGGTCTCGATGAATTATTTTCAATCTC
Organism: Erythranthe guttata; assembly: GCF_000504015.1. The sequence goes on from NW_012193410.1 coordinate 2,079,163, forward strand.
GAATCCCTATGAAGATAGAGAAGCCCTCTACCGATGCCTTCGATTATATTAAATCGTTTCCTCCAATCAAGAACATCCGATGTACTATCTGTCAACCCAAACATTTTTAAATGAAAATTTTATTTAGAGTTTGAAAAGATTGGGATATAATGTGTGTATATATATATCCAACAAAACGAGAATTTGTCGAAACTAACCGAAGAGAAAAACATCTAAGCTTCGATTCTGCATGTATTCGTAGATGAGCATCTTTTCTTCTTTCTCCACACAACACCCTAATAGACGAACAAGATTCCGATGTTGGAGTTTAGAAATCACAACCACTTCATTCATAAACTCGTCTAGACCTTGCCCGGATGACGTTGAAAGCCTCTTCACCGCAATTTCATTCCCGTTTGTAAATTTTCCCTAAAAAAACGAAAATAAAAAATAAAAAATTAGGCCATGTGGCGAAGCCAGCGTAGGGTCATAGAGGGGCCATGGCCCCCCATTTGAAAAACCTAGATAGTTTATATAAAGATTTGATATTTTTCGAGGGTATAGCCATAGGGGGGCCAAGACCCCCCACTGCAATTATAAAAAAAAAAAAAACTACTATTTTATTATTTTTCGAGATGGCTGAAAAATAAAAGATGTACTCACTTTATAAACGGGACCAAAACCACCCATGCCTAATTTATTTCTCAAGTCGAAATAATCGGTAGCAACTGCTAACATCTCGAAACTGTACAACGGCAACTCCTCTATCTTAACCTTATCCATGTCGCTTCGTAGCACAATCTCGCTCGAATCGTGTAGGCTTATTTCGCCCCTTTCGTACGACAACGTCCTGTTTTTACCTATTTTTCAATCAAGAAAATCAATCTCTCTCATCGCAAATAATCGAAATAATAATAAATTAAATTAAAAAATTAATAACAATACCTTTTCGTTTATACATCCACCAAGCGAAAAACAGACAAATGCAAGCAGCAGCGAAACTAGCAACAACTGAAACTGTAATAACAACTACTCTATTGCTCTTCTCCTTGTCTGAAACAAAAGATAAATACATTCTTTAACTATTAAACGGCAAATTCAATTCAATTTATTTCAAGAATAATGCAATCGAAAAAAAAAAATTACCAATCTCCGAATAGGCAACACGAACGTAGAAGTCGGAGCCAGCATTACCCGGGAATTTCTGAACGTCGATTATATCATCTTTCCAAAACATACACCCGATTCCGGGGTCGTAAGCATAAGCCAAACAAGAGCAATTCTTCAAGCACAAACTCGCGCACTCTGTTTCCACACCGGAAGACCACTGCATAAAATCGGGAACCTTAATAAAAGTCATCTTCGAAAACCCGTCTTCTCGATGTTTATCGGTAGCGTTATTTTGTCGACCGCATTGTAAATCGGTCCACCTCACACACCCCCCACCCCACACCCCCCTACCCCAGTCTTGTTCGCTCTTCGGCTTGTACCCTTTCAAGCAGCTGCAAATCGGTTTGTTTTCGACGTAACAAAACGAAAACGGGCCGCATTTGTTGTAAAGATCGCAGTCGTTGGCCGGAGCTAGCCAGGAAGTGTTCCAGCTGTTCGAAGCTTCGTCCCAGCCGGCTTCGATTAGTCGGCCGTTCGGGTCGAGGAAGTTTCGGGAAATGAATTTCTGACGGAAGTTTCGGGTGAAGTAGTAGGTGCCGTCTTCTTCGGTGGCGACGCTGAATCCGTCGACGTAGACGGAGTACATTCCGGTTACTCCGGTGAGAATCCGGCCGTTCCAGGGGCCGCTCCGCCACAGTGGGATGTCGTTCTCCCAGATGTAGATTTGGGGGATTCCGACCGCGTGGAGACCCGAGGTGAAATTGCCCCGACCCGGATCCTGAAACGACCGCCATGAATTTAGTGGAACCCTAACCCCTGTTCTAGGGTTGTGGCTCACCCTCATTGTCGGCAGGAACGAGTCGGCGGGGTGGCGGTGGCTCTCCCAGAGTGTGGCTCCGGTCGGGGTTTCGCGGAGGACGAAGTTGCCGGAGTCCATTAATTGGGCGGTGGAATTCGTCGGCGATGACGTGGCATTCGTTGACCAGACGATTCGACCGTCGCCGTCGACGATCACGAGGTTTCCGGCGGCGGAAATCGAGAGGGAGCCGCGGGTGTCGGCGAGTGGGGTTTCGCGATTGGCGACCCAGGCGACGGTGGCGGGAGAAACGAAGTACCATATCCCGACGTAGCGCGCGGTGGTGCCGTTGGGGCTGAAGAAGCCCAGAGTGAACTGATTGCCGGCGGAGGCGATCGTGTCGGAGTCTCTGAGGATCAGAGTGGCGTTAATGGTGTCCGTTTGCAGACAGAATCCTTTGCAGAGGAGTACGAGGAAGATCGAGAATCGCAGAAAAAAGCGCGAAAATTTACAGCTGGCTCTGAAAATCATGATTATGTGGTGGGAGGGAGGATATTCGATCTTTGGCCAGAAATGCAATGAATTATAGCAGAGTACAACTGCTAGGAGCCATTGTTGCTGCACTCTGGCCTACACAAAAACAAGGCGGCTATTTTATTTTATTTATTTATTATTTATTATTTATTTATTATTTATTTATTTTTGTCTTTATATGTGGCTTTTTTTTTTTTGCCATTTTTAGGACAAAGAAGGAAGCACGTTATGTATATAGATTTGAAAATAAAATAAAATAATTGTTATTTTCTTTTTTTTTAAGGGAAAAAAACAAAAAACATACAAAAAACTAAAAAAAACTAAAATTATTCTTTTAAACTCGAGCATAGTTATAAACTAAAATTCAATAAAAAAATTAAAATAACCAAGAAGAAACATGAGTTTGGTCCTAATTATAAACTAAGGTCCATTACGGTCATCTCTGAAATAATGTTATGAAAAAACTTCTCATGTTTGGGTAATTGCAACCACCCCTCCTCAACTATGAATCTTCTTACACGTCAATCCTTATGGTATCAAATACAACAAAATTTTCTAGATTCTGTGAAATGTTCTCTAGTTTGTACTCGTTTTGTACAAAAATGCAGCATTCGATGCGCCACAATCTGATTTTTACAAGCCTAGAGACACATTTTATGATATTTTGTTTCAAAATTTAGAGGTCGAATGGGGTAAAACGGATATAAAGTAGAGAATATTCCACATAATATAGAAGATTCCACTAAATTTGACACCACAATGATGGACGCTGTAAGAAGATTCATAATTGAGGGTAGTTATATTACCTAAATATGAGGGGTTTTTTTATAATTCAATCTTACCTCAGGGCGTGTCCGTAATTTACCCCCATAAATTATTTAAAAGAAAAAGAAATAGAGCATGGTGAGAAAAGTTGTGGATCACAAAGACTCATTAGTCATTTTAGGTAGCCGCCGGTATGGACTCAACTATACCCAACCAACTAGTCCTCAAAATTGAAAAATTCGTCATCAATTTAGATATATATGTCAAATTACGAAAATACCCTTACGAAAATTACATCTCTAATTGCGGATGCCGCCCACCCCAAGTCAAGTTCATTTGAAAAACCACTTCTACACTGCAATGCTGGAAAAAAATGATCAAAGCAATTGGAGTTAGGTAGCATCAAAATATTAAAGAAATTCGTAACTTACTAATAATTGATGTCCAACAAATGAAACAATTTAAATAAATTATTAGTGTGGCCAAATGGGCCATACTTTATAGAAATCATTATATATATAATACAATTAAAATGGCTTGACTTTATGCCAATTATTAGCCATGGCACAAAGTTGTAAAGTTCGTGGATATGATTAAATGAATTCGGATTATAAGAATGTGACGAGACTTTTGAAAGTTACCAAGAAAGACTAGCGGTTATGCATGAAGATGTGCATAAATAGTAATTTATTATTATATATTTAAAGGATGAATTACAACCAACCAGTTAAATTACGGAAAACCCCCTTTATATTTGGGTAATTATAACTATACTCGTCAACTATAAATCTGCTTATACGTCCATCATTGTGGTGTCAAATTTAGTGGAATCTTCTAGATTATATATATGGAATATTCTCAATTTTATACCATTTTATTGCTTCCCAGTTCCACGTTTTGAAGCAAGATGATCGTAACATGTGTTGTTTGGCTTGTATATATATTAGATTGTTGTGCATCAGATACTGCATTTTTGAACAAAACGAGTACAAACTAGAGAACATTCCACGGAATCTAGAAGATTATGTATAATTTAACACCATAGAGGTGGACGTGTAAGAAGATTCATAGTTGAGGAGGATAGTTGTAATTATCAAAACATAAGGGAGTTTTTCGTAATTTGACCATACATGAGGATTGTAATTTACCCTATATTTGAAATATTCAAAATTTTAGGGACGATAAATCATGGACGTTAGTTCGATATTGTTCATTGTAAAGTCTTTCAGTTCATATAAAAAAACCAAGCCATGATATACAGCCCAAGTCCATTGGGCTTTTTACGTGTTCAAATGCATGTGTTCTAATTGTTACTATAAGCCCAATTATTAATTTATCATATTTTTTTATAGGGTAAATTACAAACACCCCCTGAGGTATGATCAAATTACAAAAATCCCCCTCTTGTTTGGATAATTACATCTACCCCCTCAACTATGATTTTTTCTTACACCTCCACCCTTATGGTGTCAAATTCAACATAATAATCTAGATTCCGTGAAATGTGCTCTAGTTTGTACTCGTTTTGTGTAAAAATACAGTTTCTGATGCACCAAAAACTGATATATACAAGCTAAAAATCACATATTATGATCATCTTGCTTCATAATGTAGAGTTTGAATGGGATAAAACGGGTACAAAGGTGATAATATTCCATATACTCTCGAAGATTCCACTAAATTTGAGGAGTTGAGGGGGTGGTTGTAATTATCCAAACAAGAGGGGTGTTTTTGTAATTTGATCATACCTCAGGGGATTGTCTGTAATTTACCCTTTTTTATATTTATTTAAATTGTTTAATTTTTTAGTTTTTTGAATCAACTTGATATTTAAATTGTTTAATAATAATTCAATTTTTATAAGTTAATAAATAATTTATCTATCCTAATAATTTCTTTAAATTTAGAGAGGTTTAATCCTAGTATAAAAAGGAAAGCTGGAGGGAAGCCTAAACTTAAACCCCAAATCCATTAGCAAAATTCATCGATTGATTCTAATTTCTAGGGCTTTTTTTTCACCTTCCAATTTCTGCAATTCATCCCCAAAATCCCCAAATTGAGTTCATCTTCTTTTTCCTAAATTGATCGAATTCGAAATCATGCCGCAGAGACATTCGAAGAACAACAACGATTTAGGTTTCTTCACGTACGATGAGAAGCGGAAGCTAGGGTACGGCACGCAGAGGGAGAGATTGGGCAAAGATTCAATCAAACCGTTCGACGCGTGTTGTCTCTGTTTAAAGCCTTTTATCGAACCTATGTCCTGTCTGAAGGGCCATGTTTTCTGTAAAGAGTGCATTCTCGAATGCCTCTTATCGCAGAAGAAAGATTTTCAGAGGTAATTTACTCGTTAATTCAATTCCCTTCAGTTATGTTGTCGATTCAATTTTTTTATTTTTTTTTTGTTTTTATGCTCAAAGCTCGTGTTTTTATGCAATTTAGGGCAGATTGGTTTTGATTTAATTAAGTTGATGAATAGTGGAAAATCATGTCTTGTACTAATTGTTGATCAGTTTACCTATTGAGTGAGCTACTTACGTGGGTGAATATTGTGTGTGTATCGTGTCGTATGTATTCTTTAAGGTTTCGGTTAGCAAATCCGTGACGAGAGTTGTGATTTTTTTTTCGATTTCGTGGTGGCAATTAGAATGGGCATTGTATAATCTACTGATCATCGATTTTGAGTTCATAACTTAGCTTGCAAGTATTAAAATCTTGATTCTGCATTCCGTATCTTGATTGTCTCTCCATTGTATTAAGGCCTCGTTTGGTTGGGGAGATTAGACATGATTAGGTTATTTAGCTAAATAATAGGACTTTGTTTGATGTTTGGTATCCCAATTACTTTATGGGTCGACCCGTAAATATTAATGCTATCATGGTTTATCTCGCATGTTTTTTAATTGGATCATCGAATGTCCAATAATATAATTGGGTTTCATTAGATTATTTAATCTTATGTTGGCTAATTTTATCTTGGCAACCAAACGAGGCCTAAGCAGATTATTCATTCCCTTGTAACTCAGTATTCACGTTGCATCTAAATCGAGTGTTGATGGGAATTCTGTGCTCTCTGTGGATTGGCCGTATTGTTTGGTTTTTATAACATCTTTTATGTTTCTAATTGTAGTACTAACAAAAATATTACGTTAATTAACCTGCAGAAAATTAGCTGCCCACGCCTCTCAACGGAATCGACAAAAACAAGAACTAGAGAATACTCTAATGCTGCAAAAAGCTCGAGATCTCGATTTATTCGATCAGCAAAACCACAGCGCAATCCCACACAGTATGAAGACAGCCTCGTACGAATCGGAAACACTCCGTTCAATGAAGTCGTTCTGGCTGCCATCCGCAACTCCGGAAGCTTCTAGAAGACTCGAACCATCCCCATCAACCGACACAATTTGTCCCGAAGGAAACGAGAAGCTCCGATTAAAATCGCTTTTTAAGGTCCACTTCACAGAGTACGATACCGATCGAAAGAGATTGAATACTCTCGACAAGACGTACATATGCCCTAGCTGCAAAGTCACACTAACGAACACAGCCTCACTCGTGGCGTTGAGTTCTTGCGGGCACGTTTTCTGCAAGAAGTGTGCAGACAAGTTCGTTGTTATTGATAGGGTTTGTCTCGTATGCGACAAGCCGTGCAAGGAGAGGAACCGGGTCGGGTTGTCGAAGGGTGGAACCGGGTTTGCGGGTCATGGAGATTGTCTTGAAGCAGTAGATTTCAAACATTTAGGAACTGGTACAGGTCTTGGCCTTGTAAGAAATACATAGAAATAAAAGGAGCCCTTTTTGGTCTTTTTACAAGAAAGCATTTTTAGCACGTGGGTTTGTTCGAACTGACATGGATATACGTACACGCCGGCTCTATCTTATCCTAATATATATACGTGTCTTCCATAATTGACCAACCGAGAGAATGATTAATGATTATTATACTATCTATTATGACAACTATAATTTTGGGAGCATTAATTACAAAATACAACAATTATTGAATTTTTTTATGCTGCCATTTTAGAATTTCAATAAAATACTATTAATTATATATTTTTAATTCTGCTATTATTAAATTTTCAACACTTTCCTTATATTTATTAGTAAATAATGTTATTTTGATCTAATAATATTATTTCTCTAAAATTAAGATATACTCCATCTGTTCCATAATAACTGTCTCTTCTTAAAAATATTTTTGTTCCATATTATCTGTCACTTTAGATTTCCAATATAACATTAAATGCATTTTTTCCTGTTTTAATCTTATTAATTCAACTATAAGTATTAACTCTCTCTTATCACATCATTAAATAATTAAGGTTATTTTAGTCTTTCTAATATATTTTACCTAAAATCAAGACACATTTATTAAGCTTCTTAATCATTGTGCAAAGCTAAAAACGACACTTAATAGGGAACGGAAGGAGCAATGAAAAATAACACTTATTTAGGAAGTGAACGATTGTGGAAATCACTTTGTCTATGTTAGTTGATCTTTTTATAATTCCTCTACCAAAATTAAATTATACTTGTTAATCTTTTCAAAAGAATTCCAACAATAAAAAAAGTTCAAATATTTTCTCTGTCCTCTAAGTATATTTTAACAGGATAAATGTTTTACTAAAATATAAACAAAGACTACTTTATTTTCCAAAATTCTTCTTCAAAATTTATTTTCAAACATTTTTAGACATTACACTATAAATTATGAATTTACTAATTCTTGTCTTAAAATTATTTCCAAAATAATTTAAAAAAAAAAAAAAAACAAATCTTACTTTTTTGACCGTTAGAGTAAAATTTTGAAAAGGTTGAAAAAAAAAAAAAAAAGAAGAGAGAGAAAAAAAAAAACAAGGCTTTCTTTAATTCACGTGCAGACTTATATCAACAAAACATCGGCTCCCTCAATACTCGCTGGCCCACCGCTGTACGCCAACCAATACCTTCTCTCTCTCTCTCCTCTCTCTCTCTCTCTCTCTCTCTTCTTCCTCCATTTTCCCCCAAAACTCCATTTTCATCATACCTTAAAAAGCTTAAACCACCTCTCCTCTCTCAAAATCTCGAGGCAATTACATAATAATTGCGTTTTAATCAAGTTGCTCGGTTATACGGCGTCGTAGTTTTTTTTTTTTTTTTGAACGATGGCCGCCGTGGAAAAGGGAGGAGTTGCAACGGCGGCGGCGGCGGTGGCGGCGAAGGCGGAAGAGGAGGAGCAGTACTTGATGGAGGGGGAGAGGGTGTTGGATTTCGACATGCTGTGCTCGATGGTGGCGGTGCAGGCGCAGAAAGGTGGGTGGGGCAAATTGAATGGGGGCGGCGGCGATAGGGAAGAAGACAACCTCGTACCTGAAGGCGGCGGAGTTTTTAGAATGTGGGAAGGTGAGATTGTTTATGACTGCTTCGACGACCGCCGATTAGCCATTCACTCCACCTGGTATATATCTTCCTTCTCTCTCTAAATATTAATTTTGTTTTTAGAGAGAGAGAGAGATATGAACATCTTTTTTTAATTTTGTCTGAAAATTAATTGAGTTTTCGGACATGGTTCTGAACTTTAAGACATTCATTGTATGCTACTATCTATAATGTATCTATCTATATGAATGCTTTTTGTGTGTGTGTGTAATTAGATTACCATTTACATTTAAACCTCTTTAAATTAATACAATCGGGACTAGCAAAATTCTATTAATTTAGCAAAATATTAAATTATCGAACTAATAATTTAGTAGATTTTTACCGAGTCGGGATCAGAAAAACTATTATTGGAGCGAGGTTATTAATTTATCGAGTTTCTACTGTATTGTATTGCACATTGCAGTTGTCCGTGTTATAGATTCGGAAAGAACATGAAACGAGCTGGATTTGGTTCGAGTTTTATTCAGGTAAAAATACTCGTTTCTTTTCTTGATTAGTTCATTGTTGTTTAGTTGACAAGAGAGGAATTTGGATGCCATTTTTAGTTAACTAGTTAAGTAAATAAAACTATATATATGTATGTATGTATATATAGTTGAATTGAATTGAATTGTGTTGTGCAGGGATCGATATACTTGATTCTTGTGGTGGTTGCGATATCGAATGTAGTAGCGTTCATCGTCACGGAGAGGCGCTGGTTTTTGTATATGGCGATTGCGTTCGTTTTCTTGACCGGAATTTATATGGGGTGTTGTCGAACAAGGATTAGGAAAAAGTTCAAAATACAAGTAAGGATTCCGCTTTTTGGTCGTGTTTGCAAAAGTTTAGTTAAAAGCTGAAGTTATAGTTCTTGTAAGTTAAGTTGGTATTAAGTGATTATTTCTAAAAGTTTGGGGTGTTTGCAAATACAGTACGCTCAAAAATCAACGTAAACAGAAAAGTGCTTTTTCAAATTATAGCTTAGAACAGCTTCCTCTAAGTGAAACAAAATCAAAAAGTGATTTTGCAAACAACTAATGCTCAGAATCTGTTTCTAAAAGTTTTTCAAGAACGATCGAAATGAAATTTGAGGTTTTAGGTCGTAATTCGGCTTTAAAAAAAGACTCTTTTCTTACCGACATTTTCGACCCTATATTTTTTATTTCATTCTTTAACAAGGAGTGTTCGTTATGCTCTTGCAGGGAAGCGAGAGTTCGTTCGACGACTGTGTTTACCATCTAATTTGCCCATGCTGCACCTTATGTCAGGTCTTTCTCTCCCACTTATGACCTAAAATTCGACATTTTTTTCCATTTACAGAACTTCACAAAATCATAGTAAAGACAAACAAACAAAGTCTTTCTTAAACTTCGTCCCGAAAAAAAAAAAAAAGGAATCAAAACTCAGTTTCTTGAACTTACGCAGGAATCACGAACATTGGAGATGAACAATGTACAAGATGGAATCTGGCATGGGAGAGGGGATACTATTTGCATCGGAAGCGTCTCCGAGTTGACTCCACCTTTAGTTGTATCGACAAAGTCTCCTAAAGTTATTACAATGCACAAAACATCGAACGAGAATTTTCAGTTATCGACTTCTGTCGCTGCAGATTCTGTCTAATGTCTTAATACAAGCTTCTTTTTTCTTTAATCATGGGATTGATCCATGTGTACGATATTGTAGATGATAATTGTATCAAATGTATATATGTAAATTGATTCACTAGTTTTGCATATATTCTAGAAATTAACCCTTTTTTTGGTCGATAATCGAAAAATTTACTGTATCTTCGTTTGTCGAAAATGGTTGAATGTAACAAATGCACAGAAACGTGGCTTTCACAGACAAAAGAAAACACGTTTCTTGTTTTTCCGCGGAAATCGGACATCATATATTTCTAAAAATCCTATGTTGCAATGAAGAACATAAACTGATTACTATAATAACACATAACCTGTTCACTATTGAAAAATGGTCCACATTCCGCCCTGTAAACGAAGAAAAAACGGGCCGATTATATACCTCACAAACACATATTTGGCAACGCTGTTCAGAATTTCTCATCAAACGAGCAAAAACGAGCTATTCGAATAACACGACAATCGCATTCAATATCGGGAAATTTACCGAAAGCTCTGCCACGTGCAGTAATATGTATTTGCATTCTAGCAAAGTATTTGCATTCTAGCAAAAGGCTTTCACTCCGATTCATTCATTCACAAAAAAAAAAAAAAACTTACATAAAAAAAAAAAAAAGCTTCACCGATAAACGAGCACCACCTCTGTAAACTCCTATATTCAAGATATCACCGATAAAAGTTAAAACTAAGCTTAAAAAAAAGGGAATATTTAAAACTATTATATTCAGCCATCGTCGGTCTATTTAATCGGAATCGTCATACTTGCTTTGCATAATTCATAGTATACCTCAACCCCTCTCTTCAACCTCCATTGTCAACAAATCGAATCCGAATCCACCTCTGCATCGTACATTTTCAAACAATAAATTAACACGGCATATATGAAAATCGACAAAGAACTGATGCAATCATAAGCATAACACACACACACACACACACACACACACACTTGGATCAAATCAAGAACCCCGTATACATAGTACAGTTTAGAATCGGGATTCGATTTCTAATTGAAACTGGAACTAACACAATCGTAATATGCAAGAATTCTAAAGCATGCGCTCACAGACTACTTTCAATTACATCAACAAAACTTTCGAAATCGACAAAGAACGGACGCAACCATAAGCGCGCGCACACACACACACACACACACATGGATCAAACAATGATGCCCGTATACACACATTCTCGAATCTGTATTCAATTTTTGACTGAAATCGAAACTAATGCAAGAATTCTAAAGCATGCATGCACAAACAACATTCGATTCCATCACGAAACCGTAAAAAAAAAACGACGAAGGGAAGGTCATACATACCAGAGCATTGAAACCCGATACGAATCGGGTGCAACTCCAACCAGATATAATCCCGGAAACACATTCTAAAAAATATCGACAAAAAAAAAACATTATTAATTAATTAAACCCAAAATCAAGAATAAAATCATATCTCTCTGCAACACAAATTAAAACAAAAAAAATTAATTAATTAAAGAAAATGTAAGTGAGAGAATTTGTACATCAAGTTGTTTCTGAACGTTCCTCGGCCATTTTCTGGGGCGGCGGGAGGGTTTGCCGCCGGTCATAGCATAAATATCCTCTTCGATTTCTTCCTTAGAGAGAGAAATCCAAATCTTCCTGCTGCTCCCGTTCCGCTCACCTCCGCCGTTCCGCTGCCCACCTTCCACCGCCGCCGCCATGCCTCTGATCCTCTGCGACTTCACCCCACCATTGTTGATGCTGTTGATCTTGCTCTCGTTACACTCACCACGGGCTTCCTTCCTCGATTTCGACGCCGCCTTGACGGTCGGAGCCTCCTTCCTCGGCCGCAAGTTCCACGGCTTCGCCTCCCCGTTACCCTCGTCCGCCGCCGCCGGAACGGGGTCGGGGGTTCGTTGGTTGGGGTTTGGGGGTTGGGTCTCGTTGTCGGAGTCGGTTTCGTGGAGTTGATCAGGGGAATCGCGGCGGCGGTGGCAGCGAGAACTGCCGCCGCCAGCTGCCGCCGCGGCGGCGGGGGAGGAGGAGGAGGAGTTTTTGTGGGCCCATCTGAGGGTGGGCAGAGAGAAGTTGTGCAGTGGTTGCGATTTCATCGGTGGCGCCGCCATCAGAACCACCGCCGCATGAACACCGTGTGCCACCCCCCTTTTTTTCCGGTCTTCTTTCTTTGTCGTTTTCTAGTTGCAAAAAATTGTGTGAAAACAGAAAACAAGAGAGAGAGAGAGAGAGAGAAATGGGGGCAATGAAACAGAGGAATTTGTGAAGCAGAAGTGTTCAGAGAGGCAGAAGGCACACTGTATCTGTATGTATATATGATGGTGTGTGTATGTATATATTATGTTGTATATACTGCCATTTCAACATGTACGAAGCTCTAGGTGTTGGTTTTTTCTTATTTTTTCCTAGGGTCTGTTTGGTGATGGATTTCTGGAATTTTCCAAGTGGTTTTTGCTTTTTTTTCTTTTTTTTTTTTTTTTGTTTTTTTTAATTTAATAAAAAGAACTGGTCATTTATTTCTATTTATTGTTTCAGAATAAAAGAGTTATTGCAACTATATTGATATATAATCAAATTGAAATATTAAATTGTTTTTTTATTTATTTTTAACAAATGGGCTATGCTAGATGGGTATGGGCTTTTTATCCAACAGCCCATCTAATATCTATACAACTAAATTATTATCCATGATAAATAAAATAAATATTATAGTATATTAAAAGGTAAATTACGGTCAATCCCTGAGGTAAGGTCAAATTACGAAAAAACCAACTCATGTTTGGGTAATTACAACCGCCCATCAACTATGAATCTTCTTGCACCTACGTCCACCTTTTATATTGTCAAATTCAACAGAATGTTTTCTAGTTTGTACTCGTTTTCAGCAAAAAATAAAGTTCCGACGTACCACAACCTATTATTTACAAGCCAAAAGACACATCTTTTGATCATGATCTTGTCTCAAAATGTGGAGGTCGAACAGAATAAAACGAGTACAAACTGGAGAATATTCTACATAATTTAGAAAAATTCCACTAAATTTGACACCGTAAGAATGACATATAAGAAGATTTATAGTTGTGGAGAGTGATTTTAATTACCCAAGTAAGAAAGACTTTTTAGCAATTTAACCCTATATTAAAATATTCATACATGTTTAAAGAAACGTTGATAAAAAGGGGTTGTGAGAGTTGAGTGAGAATTTTGCTGAAATCACAGACCAACAGATATGGGCTTTTGTTTAGCAGCCCATCTAATCTTAAAAATCAATAACTAAATTATTGTCCATATGAATCCTATAAATTAATTAATTAATTAAGTTAAAAAAAAGGGTAAATAGCACATAACCCCCTTGTGGTATTAATATAAGCACAAGACCACCTTGTGGTTATCAATAGGTTGCTCCCGTTAAGTTTTCTGTGAAAAGTAACAGCACGTGCAAATCAACCTCTCCAAAAACGAGTGGTGATGTTTTCTTATGTGTGAACTTTTTCAATTTCTTCTCGTCTGTTTCCCACCCATTTCACGCAAAATAGAGGGCTTTGTGAAAGAAAGATGAAAACCCACCCCAAATTGTTAACTAAAAATTTTAGTTTGGTCCGGTTTAGTTTATCTCTTCCCAGTCTAATTTTCTCGGTAGATATCGCAATTATTTTCCTTTATCCATCAAAAGATAATTCAACATCAGCGAAGATGAAGATCAATGAAAGAAAAATCTAAACTTTTTCAGCAGAAATAAACTTAAAAAAAAAGTGTTTAAGTTGAATATTACATTGGAATCTTTGACTTTTTGTTTCCTGGTAAAGTGAGGATTGAAAGAACGTAAATGAATTCCGAAGTCCCAGCAATAACAAATAATGGCACAAGGTAAATACATGAACTTTAGAGGGGTATATTTGACATTTACATTATTCTGTTAGTGTAGCTAACGTTAGCTACCCCTTGATAACCACAGGGTGGTTGTGTGCTTATATTGATACCACAAGGGGGTTATGTGCCAAATGCTCAAACCACAAGGGGGTTATGTGCTATTTACCCTAAAAAAATCCCAATTTCAACATCACAATAATGCATCATAAATAAAGAATATCTAAAATGCTTTTCTATCCATAAACTTTATTTTGCGTACAATTTCATCCACATAAATCAATTGAAGTTTGCAAATAAATAGTTTAATATATTATATTACTTTATTATATAACAAAACTAGTCATAAATCACCACAATCCAAAATAAAACAATACATAATTTTATACCCACAATTATATACGTCGATAAAGAGTGATCCAATTAACTACATGATCAAGATCCTTGCGAGACCCGACCCGACATCACATCCGACCCGGTTCCCTGCATCTCTTCCCCTCCAGAAACAACCATACCCGGATAAGAACCCGGAACAACGCCCATATTTCTCGTCCCATAGTACATTGTCTGGTTATTGTCAGTGATAATTCGGGTGGGCATTTCATATGGGACCCGCACACCCGCTCCGTACACTTGATTCACACCCGGGTAACCCATGGGTACTTGACCCGGTCCAAGCGGGTACGGCTGGACAAACTGTGTCCGGTACTGAACCGGTTGGACAGACGCATTCCCGGGTTGCACGTGGCTGCCAGCTGGCATGTAGTACACTGCAGGCATGGATTGCACAGCTGGATTCGGGTAATGCCAAACCGGTCCACCCGGATACCCGGTTTGCTGGGACACCATTTCGCTCTCTTTATTATTATTATTATTATTATGGTCCACAAACTGAACCGTGTTCACGGGTTTGGTTTTAACCGGCGGAAGATCCGGGATTGTTGCAGACCGGGTGGGCCCAGAGTTGATGACGTGGAGCAGAAGGGCGAAGAAGCAACCGCGGCGGGCGAACCCGGATCCGACATCGAAACGCTGTCGTTTAGGTTGGTTTTGTTGTTCTTCTGCATCTTGGTTGCGGCTTCTTTTAGGGGGTCGTCGGAGTTATCCAGCCCGAATAAATAATCCGGCACTTCCGAAACAATCGACGACACCTCGGACCGGCCGCGCTCGAGGATCGGACCGGCCGTTTGTCCGCCGTTAAGTGCGTCGACGAACCAGTTCTCGCGCTTGACGGAGCCGTCGAGGAGTGAGCTGATGATACTTGACGGCCGTGATGAGTCGTTAGTGTTGTTGTTGTTTTCGTCGATTGGGAAGAGGAAGAGGCGGAGCCGAGCCGATTTCGGGGCGTGGCTGAGCCGATCGTACTCCTCCATCATGTTCTCGACGTCCTCGTCGGCGGTGACGGTGATGAGCGCGTCGAGGTCTTCGTTCGGGAGCTGGTACTTTATGCAGACGCTGGCGGTGCCGTACAGCTTCGACAGCTTCGAGAGGAGGCCGGAGAACGTGGTGTGGCGGTGGACGGCGACGATGCGTGTGTCGCCGCCGACGTAGCGGAGCTGGTTGTCGTGGGGCCGGGGGAGGATCTTGCCGCCGAAGCTGCACATGAAGCGGACACGCGGCGGCTGCAGGGCGGCGTCGTCGTGGCCGTGGTGGTCGGAGCGTGGAGTTGACGCGACCGAATCGGTGG
Organism: Erythranthe guttata; assembly: GCF_000504015.1. The sequence continues at coordinate 2,094,948 of NW_012193410.1, forward strand.
GGCCCGATTCCAGCTCGTTTACTGGAAGAGGGAGGTGTGCTGCCATGGTTGAATTTCTGCAAATCGGTTACAGAAATAAAACACACAGGGCTTAGTCTGTACTCTGTATCTATATATTCTCCAAGGAGAGAGAATATATATATATGAAATAATTATTAATTAAATAATGCCTTCCATTTTCATTTTATTTTTCTATTTCTCCCTTTTGGTCTTAAATATTTGGGTAATTACCATTTGACCCCATTAGTTACAAACTTTTGCAGATGACCCCGTTTACCACCTAATTTCCTTAGTTGATAGATAGTTTCCCGTCAAAATTAGTTGTGCGGGTCAGACGTCAAATACTATATTTTTCGAAGATCATCCCTTTGTAGTTACATTTTCCACCATTTGAAGTTTGACATGCACGGTTAAATTTGACCCGAAAAATTAATGGACGATAAACCAGAAGAGATAATGTGCTGATATTACGAGCAACGTGTAACCATATGAAATTAAGTGCTATTTATCCTATATATTTTTAAAAAATATTGTAAATATCATTCTAGTGCAAATTGCCTGTAAACAACAGAAAATAAGAAGAATGCATTAATTATAAATTGCAACTTTAGTACATTATATTATTTGGGTGAAAATATAGTAGAACTTAAAAAAATTGGATAGCTAGTAGTCAACTCTATCATAAGTAAAATTAAATTAAAATGTACTATATGTCAAATTTCTAATTAGTGAAAATGGGAAATAGAAAAATGCACATATTAGCTATAATTCGTGGATACACATAATTAATTGGTCCTACGGCGCCGACATGGATAATGACATCAATTATTGATGATTATCTTAATATTTTATTCTATAAATTACCTAATCATGAAGTTTTATTGTTTAATTACTATATCAAGAAAGTTACTTGTTTGAACAAGCTACATTTTATATTATTTAATTATTTATTCATATAACTAAACAACTAGGGATGGTGTCAGAAAATCTGATTGTATACGTGGCGATTGAATTTTGTTTTTAAAGATAATATATAATTAGAATATTTTATTTTATATGTACCATTTACTTAATTTTATTCAAATTAAGAGTGATAACTACTCCTAGAGCAAACTAATTGGGTTTAGTCTATACTAATGGTGCATAATTAAGTTAATGCTAAGTGTGAGTAAGACCGGAGATAATGGACCGGCTATTCATTTACCACAAAAAAAAATAAAAAAAATAAAAAAAATATCTTGATAATTACAATCCAAACAAAGACCAACAGAAGTCTAGGAAAATATCTACAAATTGTAATATTCATCTAAATAATAATTAATAATATAAAAAAAGGGAAAATATGGTTTCATCCC
>NW_012193410.1:2096402-2113182 GCF_000504015.1 Erythranthe guttata
TTTCAATAATTCAACACTTTTAGTCATTTCAATTAATTTTCCATTAAAACTAACTAAATCGAACGTGTGCCCATCGCTATCATAACTGATGGACTAACGGTAAATTGACGAAAAGTAAAAAATGACCATAAGTATCAAATTATTGAAACATAACTGACCAAATATGTTTTTTGTGAATATGGGGACCAAATGTGAAATAGTTACAGACTTCAGGGATGAAAACTAAAAAAACTGTAAATTTCCCTAAAAAATTTAAAGAATTCATTTTCTTAAAGACACAATTTAGTTTTTTAATATATATTTTTAATTGCAATTACACAAGACTGACAGGGTTGTTATATTTTACCTAGCCTTTACCAATAGGGTAATGGTCTAGGGTTCGAGTCCCCCCTCCCCTACTTCCCCTTGTAATGGACTTGAATTTACTCAAAAAAAAAAGACTGACAGGTGACAGCAATACGACGTCGTATGTAGCTAGAAAAAAAAAAGATTGAAAAAAGAGAGGAGAAAATGATAAACTTACAGTGAAACAAAGCCATTTATTTTTCTTCAAAAGGAAACCCAAAAAGAAGAATAATAATAATAAATAGAGAGAAAAAAAATAGAATAATTGTGGGCGGTGGTGGTGGGGGTGTGGGGGCGGAGCGACTGGAATTTTGTTGTGATAGGGTGGTGGGCCTGGTGGCTGAGTGGTGGTGGCGGTGGCGGTGGCGGTGGTGGTGGGACTCTAAACAAAGCCAAAGGCCCAAAGCTGACTAAAGGGCCCAAGTGTCATAATCTTTCATCTTTCTCAACTACGTGGCATCCATTTATTTTTGCTTTCTTTTTTTGTCTTTTACTAGTCAAATCGAATTATTCGATATTTAATTAATTCAAAAATTTAATTACTTCGAAATTATTCGTTTATTCTCGTTCGAGCTCGATTTGTTAACGGGATGAATTTGGTTCGAAGATAAAAATTTTGTTGGATAAATTACGGACATAATCACCTTCGAAATTAGTGTGTATGTTTGATTCGAGCTCGATTTTTTGATTTAATTTTTTTTTAATATGTATACATTAAAAAATAGAATAAATAACAATATTCTCAAATGTGGGCTTTTTAGTCATTTCCGTTTAGTGGGCTTGTGGAGTGATAAATAATCAACCAATTTGAAAATTAAATGGAGGCCCATTTATCTTTAATCATACAATCAAAACATTTGAGCACGTGTGATTATTAGTCTCATCAATCTTTATAAAAGAAGCCTAATTAGAGTGAGATTAGACAAATGATGTGATATGAGCAAAATGATATACTAAAATGTTAAATGTCGTCTCAATTTTACTAATATCGTTATAGTTACGATTGTGTTTTTGACTATTTTCTGGTCTGGTTTTGGAAATACCTAATACATGAAGACTGTAGTGTTGTGAATTAACCTACTAATGCAACTTGAATCAGTTAAGTTAAGTTGGATGTCGGATGACAAACTTATACATAATTGAGTTATATTTTGAATTTTAGATAACTCAAAACATCAAAGCTATAGGCAATGTTCATTCATTCACGCATATCGTTCTAATCGACATCTAATCTTGGCGATTCGAGTTGTATTATAAAATCAGCTCGGAGAACTACAAAATTAGTGGTTTGAGTTGTGTCACCTTCAACATTAAAAGTAATTAAAATTACATGAGGTCGAAACGGTATTATTAACACTGAAATGACATTTATCACGTCCCAATACTATATGTAAAATTAACTATTTGTATAATTTCACCTATAATATGTAAATCAAATGATAGTTTGGGTTTAACTTTTTTTACATTATATACATAAAACATGCTGTTATTAGATATTTATAAGTATCTTTATTTATTTTATTTTTTATTTGAACCATTTTGTATACAACCACTTGCTACAATAAGTGTTATTCCTAGGATTTAGTTTTAGACCAAAACATAAAAGCTTTAGCTAAGATTCTCTAACTTAATTTTTTATTTAATTATAATTCAAATTTATCATACAAACATATTTCCTCTTTTGACTCCAAAAGTGTCCCACTTGCAAAAAAAGTTCAACTTTAGATAATGGGGTTCTCTTAACATCCCCACATTTCAATAATTAATAAGTTAGGTACAAGATTCTCGAATTGAGTCCCGACATTCAGTACGATGAAAATTTCAACTTCAATAAGAATTAGTTCCTTATGAATAGCAGATTCAGATTCAATTCCATAACAACCATTGAATTATCATGATTTATATTCTTCCATCAAAACATGTCGAAACTCGGAGATGGGCCCGCAAGAAATATAAAATCAAGATTCAGACTTCTATATCGTATTTATCTATTTGGATTCCCTATTAAGAAAGTATATTCTATGATAACTGATGACAACTAACACATTGGATTTTGTCTCTTGAAAAAGAAAACAAAAAAAAAAAAGAATATCTTAAAAAACAGCCCATCTCACAACTTGGAATCTTCTTTCGCAGTAATCCATTTTTATTTATATTTGGTCAAATTTCAAGCTCCGAATGTCACGCTCAAACGTATATCTTAACGGAATTAATTAATTAATTAACTTATATAAATTAATAGGAATTTATGATTATTGATTACTCAAATCTCTAAAAAGATCCACAAATCAATACTCTTCTAATTCCTCACAAACACTATCCCAAATACCTAACTAATCTGCCGATTTTGGTTTTCTTGATAATCATATCAAAATCTTCAAAAGAGTTTTGCTGTGAGAGAGACTCTTGATGAGGAACGCTTTTTAATACATAACGCTTTTACTTTTCTCTGCTCTTTGATAAGTCTATTTTTTCTGCATTCATTGATTCCCACACTCTGTGTGTGTGTATATATATATACGTGTGAATGTGTGCCTGTATCTATCAAGAATCTGGCTGTGAATCTTCTTGAATTCATACTTTGGAGTCAACTCTAACTCATTTCAGCCAAAACCCAAAAGGTAAACCCAAACCCAAATCCTTCTTTGTTCTTTCTATAAGGGCTTATCATTTTTTTTTTGGGTTTCTTCAGTCATCTTACAGTGAAAAAATGTATGCTTAAGTGCTGTTTTTTTTTTTTAAAGATTGGATTTTTATTGTTAAAGATTGGATTTTTATTGTGAAAATTGCATTTATTTCACGTGTTATCTCTTTCCTGTGTGCTTTTCAAGGATTTGTGGATTTGAATTCATATATTATTTCAAGGGGGTTTACTTTTATTTTCTATGTTTAAGCATTTTTACTCACTGTTTTCCACTTTTATAAGCTATTATTGACTCTAGGGTCTATAAAGATTGGATTTTTATTGTGAAAAATTGCATTATTTAATATATTGTCTCTTTCTTTATGCTTTTCAAGAATTTGCGGATTTGCATTCATATATTATTTCAAGAGGGTTGCTTTTTTTTTTTTTGGAATGTTTAAGTATTTTACTCATTGTTTTCCACTTTTGTAAGCTATTAGTGACTATAGGGTCCTTCAAGATTGGATTTTTATTATGAAACTTGCAATATTTATTATATTATCTCTTTCTTTGTGCTTTTCAAGAACTTGTGGATTTGCATTCATATATTAATTCAAGAGGGCTGACTTTTTTCTTTTTCTATGTTCATTTTTACACATTGTTTTCCATTTCTCTGAGTTATTATTGACTGTAGGGTCCCTAAAGATTGGATTTTTATTATGAAAATTGCATATTATTTAATATATTATCTCTTTCTATATGAATCTGTAGTTATATGCATTTAATGCTTATATTTTGATTTGATTTTTTTCTGTGCTGTGCTAATTGTTGAATTATATTCCAATTTCAGTGAGGATCAACCATGGATAAGGATTCAGTTGTTGCTCCCTCAAGTCCCACTAAGCTTGAGGTTCGTGTTCGTCGTTTTTCGACCGTCTTACTTTGTTTTTGCCTGCATATAATTTATTTATTTATTTTTTTAATTTTGTTTTGTTGGATCAAAATTTCAGGGAAAGTTTAAGGCAATTCTTGTTTGTTGGTTTCTCGGACTTGGATCTCTTGTCTCATGGAATAGTATGCTCACAATCGCAGATTATTACTATAACTTGTTCCCGGTAAGCATATTCGTATCCATTTCTTAAAATTCTCTCTCTCTCCTTTTCCCTTACTTGAATTAATTTGTTATTTTCGGTTCTTGATTTCGAATTGTCTCAAAAAAGTTGTTATAGCTTTATGGTATTGGATTTAGTCATTTAGGGGTTGAATTATGCAGAAATTTTCGATTTTTGAGCTTGAAATATCGGCGATTTCTTGGAATATATAGAACTTCAAAGTATATAATCGTAATTTTTTTTTTTCGGATTTATTTATTTATTTTTTATATGCAGGAGTACCATCCTGCTAGGGTACTTACCCTTGTTTATCAACCATTTGCACTTGGAACAATGTTAGTACTCGCCTATCGCGAGGCAAATATCGATACAAGGAAGCGAAACATTTTCGGTTATACCCTTTTCTGCATAAGCACGTTTGCACTTCTACTAGTAAGTTGTGCTCAGAGCCATTTTTTTTCGATTAATTTTTATCGAAAGTATTTTTTTTTTTCTAATAATATATTTGCTCCACCAGATAGATCTATGCACCTCGGGGAAGGGCGGGCTCGGTAATTTTCTTGCTATTTGTGTTTTCGTCGGTGCTTTTGGAGTTGCGGATGCCCATGTTCAAGGTGGATTAGTCGGAGATTTATCTCACATGTGCCCCGAATTTATCCAGGTAAAAATAAATAAATAAATAAAAATAAAAATCTTTTTTTTTAGTTACTATTGATTCATTTTATATTTACGTACTTGCCACTCTGCAGTCATTCTTTGCTGGTATGGCTGCTTCGGGAGTTCTAACTTCTGGCCTGAGGCTTGTTACTAAAGCAGCTTTCGATAAAACTAATCACGGGCTTCGTAAAGGAGTCAGTAAGTATAAAATTAAAAAAAAAAAGCAATTCTTTTTATTTACTTTTTTCAGAAAATAACATTTTTTTATTTTTATTTTGCAGTATTGTTTCTGGCTATATCGACATTCTTTGAATTTCTATGTATATTCCTATACGCATACGTATTCGGGAAACTACCTATTGTGAAGCACTTTCGTAAGAAGGCATCTTCGGAAGGTTCTAAAACAGTTTCAGCCGATCTTGCTGCCGCCGGAATCGAAACCTCAGACAATCAAACGGTGAAAAAAGAAAAATTACAACCTTTTTCGCTATTTCCGAACTTTTATTGACCTTTTTTTTTCGTTATTACTTCAGGTCAATGATGTTAAATTCATCCGGTTAAGCACAAAGAAGTTGTTAAAGCAAAACATTGACTATGCATTGGACCTTTACTTGATATACGTACTCACACTCTCGATTTTTCCGGGTTTCTTATACGAAAATACGGGCAACCACCAACTCGGATCTTGGTAGGCCCCACTTCAATTATTTATTTATTTATTAAATATTTTTTTTATTGGTATTGAATTTATTTATTTTTGGAAATATGTGTAGGTATGCGGTTGTGCTAATAGCAATGTACAATGTGGGGGATCTTATAGGGAGATATATTCCTCTAATCGATTTTATTAGATTGGAATCAAGAAAGGGTCTCGTAATTGCAGTTTTGTCCCGTTTTTTGATGATTCCTTGTTTTTATTTTACGGCTAAATACGGCGATCAAGGTTATATGATTTTTCTCGTTACGTTTTTGGGGATAACAAACGGTTATCTCACTGTTTGTGTACTCACCGTTGCTCCAAGAGGGTACAAGGTGAGCTAGAATATTCCGATTTTAATTTTTAATTTTAATTTTTAATTTTTTAGATTATAATATTGACGTTTTTTTTTTTTTTTAAATTAATTGGCAGGCACCGGAGCAGAATGCGTTGGGTAATGTGCTAGTAGTGTTTCTTCTCGGTGGTATATTTTCGGGTGTCGCTCTCGATTGGCTGTGGCTCATTGGCCATGAGTCGTTTTAAGAAACGGGGTTTTTGTTTTTAGGGTTCTTGATTTTACAGTCTTTTTTATTTTTTAAATACATTTTGGGTAAATTTTAATTTATTTGTATATATAATGAAACAGTTAATTTGTCCTTCCAAGTGGTGGATAATTATGTTTTATATTTGGTAATGCTGATTTTTATTTCTCCTTGATAAATCGAATTGAGTTTGTCGAACCGTTAGATCATTGGTTTTATTGTTTCGTTCCCGAATTCAAGCAGTTTGTCAAACGAATTAATCGGAATCCGACCCGTTAACCCGTTTCTGCTTAAGCCGGCCCAACCGAAACAAATAAGCCTATTTGCATACTTAGCTCGTCTGACTTCGGAACTCTCTCGAAACCGCGATGATCTGGACTGTCCACTTTGATCCTTTTGATCTTGTTCGTTCGTCTCACTTCTCACCCCTAATTCTCTTCAAATCTCTCTCTCCTCTCGTCGTACCATCGCATTAGGGGTGAATGCGAAAACACATAGTTCAGCACAACTGCTATTTTTTCATATGACCATTTAATATAAATCTCACAACACAGTTTGTAGGCATTTTACCAATTGAGGGTAGAACGGTAATTTTGACCTCTTGCATATATCACTAATAAATGTAATTAAAAAACAAAAAAACAAAAAAAAAAGTCGCCGGTTCGATTCTCAGCGTAACCAACTATGCAAATTATATAATTGAACATGCATGCATAATTTGTATATACATCATACACTACTTCTCATTGCTTTTTATTCAAAATAAATTATAATAAAATAAAATAATAAAATCACCAGACAACCTCAGACTGAACAAAACACATACAAGAAAAAAAAAACATTAAATAAAATGAACAAGAAACAGTTCTTGAAATCCCAAAATATCAGCAAAATCTGATACAAGAAATCAATACAAAGAATTAATGCTGCAGATTTAAATATTAAAGCCCAAAAAAGAAATGAATATGATCAGATCAAATATTCTTTTTCCAATAATCCATTTATTATACCACCCAAAAAAAATAAAAAAAATTGAGCCTTTATTATTTACTGCAATTTTCCTTCAGACATTCATTCAGTAACACACCACAAAGAGTGTGTCTCTGTGTGTGTGTATGTATACTGTGTGTACTTGCACATCCAGTGTGTGTATAATTCTATACGTACAGTGCGAGAGTGTATGTAGAGGTAAATTAAATTGAGGGTCAATAAATTATTTAATTGGCATCCGATTGAGTATAGGACTTTTTTTTTTTTTTTTTCTTTTTTTTTTTTCTCTATCTTTATATCTCGTTTCTCAATATACGCACACACAGAACACTCTTCTGAAACCCTAGAATTCAATTTGCATCGCTAAAAGGGGAAAATTTCGAAACTCATCTTTTGATTCAGGATTTTGGGGGAGAAATGCGGGGGAAGGATCCGCCGCCGGATGAGCTGCGGTGCAAGCGCACCGACGGCCGTCAATGGCGGTGCAAGCGGCAGGCAATGGAGGGGAAGACGCTCTGCGATATTCATCATCTACAAGGGAAACACCGTCAGAACAAGACGAAAGTTCCAGACTCCCTGAAGCTCGAGCGGAACGTGACGAAAAAGCGGGGGAACGTCAATGGGGGGGAGAGTAGCAGCCGTAGGGTTTCCAAATCGAAGGCGGCGAAAAAGCCGGTGGCGGCGGCGGTGGCGGAGAAGAGGCGGCGGAGGTGTGTTTCCGAGGCGCTGGACGAGGCTTTGAAGAGGATGAAGTTGAAGAGAGACGACCTGCATTTGGATTTGATCAGGGTTTTCCTGAAGAGGCAGGTGGAGAAGAAGAAGGAGAAAGAGTTGAAGGAAACAACACCAATTGGCGATGAAACAAGAGAATTGCCATGTGGAATTATGGCTATTTCTCAAGCACATTCCAGTTTGCAAAAATTTCCAGAAAACGACGGTTTGAATGTTAAAGTTGGGGTGGATTCATCGAATGGTTTTCTTCTGCAGAGGCATTTTCGGTCGAAAAATATCGAACCACTCCCAATTAGTACAATGCAGGTTGTTTTTCTCTCTTTTCCTGCAATTCTTTATTCCGTGTACACACACTAAGCTGCAGTCCTCGAGTTACATACACGTATCTGATTTTGTTTCGAACTAGGTCGTTCCGTTTGCTGACAATGTGAAGAAAAAGATGATAAAGCGATGCCACTGGTGTAGGGATACTAAATACCGTTGCTTAATTAAGTGCCTGACTTGCAGGAAGCGCTTCTTTTGTGTGGACTGTATAAAAGAGAGGTACATTCTTATCCCTGCCTGTTCATAATTTCTGTTGATGTGCAACTGGATGTGTATATTCCTCACTTTGGATCCTCAAACGAAAATTCATTTGATTATCCGCTGTTATATTATGTGTTTTCATCTGCTGTTTTTTAGTAGACCTTTATTCTAAGTTTCAATTTCCGATTTTTTTACAACTCTTATTCTCAAGCGTGTAATTTGGTTTGAATTATGATATTAGGCCTGATCCGATTACTAAAACATTTGAATATGAGCATCACACCTAGATCTGGACGACGAGTTTCTGCTCTAGCACTATTGGAGTCTCAAGGAAAACTAGCACTTATAAAATCTGAATTTTTATTTAGGTACTTTGAGAAGCAAGAAGTGAAGAGCAAGTGCCCTGCCTGTCGTGGAACTTGTAGCTGTAACCTCTGCATAAAACAGCAAATGAGAGCTAACAATCATAAGGTTTGGCAAGGGGCTCGAATTTTAACTATAGAGTTAGAACTTAGAATATAAACAGGGGAAATTGATGACTTATGTTCTTTTTTTTTTTTTTCCTTTTCTTTTTGGGAACTTTTTCTTACAGGAATGTCATAGAGGTGGAAGGAAACTGGATAGGAAACAATTGCTTCACTATCTAATCTACATGCTTCTTCCTGTGTTGAAAAAAGTGAACCGTGATCAGAACGATGAGCTTGAAACAGAATCTAAGGTAACAGGTATGAGAATACTTGAGCTCATCCTGCAACTGAGGCTCGTTTCTTTGTTTTCGTGATTACTCATATATTCTCAATTTTCACTTCAAATAGGAAAAGAACGATCTAAAATCCAGATTCCACAACCTAAATTAGGCTTTCAAACATCGTGGTGCTGGTAAGTTTTTATATTTTTAATACCATTTGCCTATGTGCATAATGCAATGAGAAGAATTGCTGTGTGACTCTTTCCTGTGGTAATTTAAATTATGGAGCAGCAACAAATGCAGAAATTCAATTGTGGACTACCATAGGACTTGTACGGAGTGTTCGTATAATCTTTGTTTAAGCTGTTGTCGGGAGCTTTCTAGACATAGCTTGCATGGAAGTTTTCAGCTCAAAAGTTGCAGGAAAAGGAAAGTATGTTCATCTGGTGATGAGGCACTACATAAAAAGAATATTTTAAGGCAAAATTCTGGTGGGTTACCGTGCTTGTCCAATCTCTCCTTGCAAAAGTGGAAGATTAGTGAAGATGGCAGTATTCCTTGCCCACCAACAGATATCGGAGGTTGTGGTGATAGCTTTCTTGATTTAAGATGTATGTTTCCCTTAAATTGGACCCGAGATCTGGAAGTTAAAGCTGAAGAAATATTATGCAGCTATCACTTGCCCGAAACTGCAGATGTTTCTCCGTGCTGCTCATTGTGCAACACTATTGGTGCTAACAAAAGTAATGAATTTAAGCCACAGACAGAACTGTCTAGGAGAATAGGTTTTAATGACAACTATCTGTATTGTCCTACTCTAAAGGATCTTCATCAAGAAACCCTTGAGCATTTCCAGAGGCATTGGGGTAGGGGTCAGCCTGTTATAGTTCGAAATGTGCTTCGGAGTACCCCAGCGTTGTGTTGGGATCCTGTTGTTATGTTTTGTTCGTATTTGGAGAATAAGAACTCTGGATCTTGTAATGAAGATGGCAGCAAAGTAACAAACTGCTTGGATTGGTGTGAGGTCTGTATTTTACTCACTCACACAAACTCACACAAACACACACCAGTCTTTACGTACAAGTTTTTACTTAACAGTTTTATTAAGAACAAGTTTCCCATTCTGCAAATATGGTGTTAAATTATCAAATGCACCAATGTATTTCTATATCCAGACCATTTTTATCTGCCTGCATATTGTGCAGTATGTCAATACTCTTTTCTTTTTTGTTGTGCAGTATGTCAATACTCTTTTCTTCGTCCTCCTATAAATGCAAGCTACATGGTATTGCAGGTGGAAATTGATCGGAAGCGGATATTTATGGGGTCATTGGAAAAGAGAACACATGCAAGCATTAAGCGAAAAGTTCTAAAATTCAAAGCTTGGCTTTCTTCCAATTTATTCCAAAAGCAGTTTCCAGTCCACTATAATGAGGTCTCAAGTGCTTTACCCCTTCCAGAGTATGTAAATCCAGTATCAGGCCTTCTGAATATTAGAACGAAGTTGCCAAAGGATTTATCAAAGCCTGAAATAGGTCCATGTATCTATTTTTCATATGGAGGTCCGGAGGAACTCGTGCAAGCTGATTATTTGTCAAAACTTTGTTACGAGTCACATGATAAGGTAAGAGTTTGATAATTATTAGAATAGCCTTATATTGCATCATCAGTGTATGCATAAGTAGTCCTTTCCCACACAAGTTTATGGGATCTCCTTAGAACTGCATTTCATCATATGGTATTCTTTAAGGTCGGAAGATATGCATGTATCTTACTCCACTGGCTTTTTAACCTCAGGTTAATATCCTCGCTTATGCTACAGACACTCCAATTTCAACAGAAAATATTAATAAAGTCGAAAATTTAATGAAGAAGTACAAGGCTCGAAACAGTGCTCAGAAAGGCAAAACATCTTTTCACAGTGAAGACACTGGTGAATCAAGTTTGCAGGAGATTGAAGAACAGATGCACCTGCCCGATGGAATAGAAAATGTACCTTTTTACACCATTGATCCCCTTAAAGATCAAAAACTGACTGTTCAAAGTGGAAATTTGTCTGATGACAGTGAATCTGATGACGAGGCATCAATTCTTTGCTGCGGAAGTATTGAAAACTCTGAAGAGTCCGATGAGGATTTTCAAGCGGAAGACATAGAAAGCTCTTGTTCCAGTGAAGATAAGCAAGGGACTAATTCTTGTGGGGCCCAGTGGGACATTTTCCCTCGAGAAGATGTACCAAAACTTCTAGAATACCTCAAGAGACACTCTAGTGAGCTCAGCCCTGCATGCAGCTACTCGAAAAATGTACGGTAACATAATATGAAGTTTTTTATTACAAAACTGCAATATAAGAGTAACCATCAATTAACGTGTATCTTTAACAGGTTCATCCCATTCTTGATCAAAATATTTTCCTTGATGCTTATCACAAACTGAGACTTAAGGAGGAATTTGGTAAGTAGTGTTATAGGTTCGTTTATGTGTGCTCGATTTATCATACATGCTAAATGCATAGCTTGTTTCACTGCTTTCAGATATTCAGCCATGGACTTTTGAGCAATGTACTGGAGAAGCTATATTCATTCCTGCTGGATGTCCGTATCAAATCAGAAATGTTAAGGTAGCACTGCAATTCAGATGCTCTGACAATAGCTTCATTGCTATTCAAGCTGTATCTGTCATGTTTGAGTATGTTTATTCAGTGTGTTTTTTAAATGCTAAAATATTGATCGGTTATTTCTGACTATTTTAATATTCTCTATGAATTTTGCTATTGGAACTATTTTTTTCTGTAACTAGAAAGTGCAGCCTTCTAATAGTGTCTCTTTCACATTTTTTCAGTCATGTGTCAATGTTGTTTTGGACTTCATTTCACCTGAAAATGCTACTCAGTGCGTTCAGTTGAACGACGAAATTCGTCTTCTTCCTACGCGACACAAAGCTAAAGGGAAAGTGATGGAGGTAGGTGTTACACTTACACATTACCAGCAATTTTAACCCGTCATTTATGTGAAGAGCATAAACTTGAAAATTGACTTTTTTTAGGTGGAGAAAATGGCTCTTCACGGAATCAGTGCAGCAATTGAAGATATACGCAACCTCATGCATGTGGAACAAGTAATCCTCTAGCCTTGGTTTTTTTTTTTTTTTTTTTTTTTTTGTCGGTGATTATTACAAGAGAATATTCAATCTTCGAATGCTAGATCTTTTGCAATTAGATTATCTTCATCATTATATACCATGTGGCCTATGTAATCAAACAATCCCGGATTTATTTTCGACCATTTAATAAATTCACGTGATCTAGGGTTGATAAGGAAGTGATGAAAGCACTCACTATTAACAGAAACGAACTGCGCAGAATCTTGCTCCAGCTAGTTAACAAATGTACAGAGAACCGTAGTGGCATTCTTATTCCCCCGTAAGTTACTAAATCTTAGAGATCGAGAGTTGTCACACATACAAGCCAACCTTCATTTGATTCTTTCTTCCCCGGCTACTTCTTGTAGGTAAATAAATACATTGCAGCAAGATATACATTCCATCAAGACATGACATCTGCCTTTAAACGAGATGAATCTACACCTTCAGTAAAAGGTGAGTAAAACTTGTGCAATACGATTACAACTCAGCTTATGCTATTTTAGACTCGACTTTGAGACTCGATCAAGAGCATAGTGCTTTTTCACACATTGGACATGTACATTGTGGAATCATCAATTACTTTTTCTACACAAAGTTCATTCAGACTTGTTTTGAATATTGTTGTAAACTAGTACACTTTCTTCCTCGTCTGGTACTTCAATGAATAGTTAGCGCGCATTACTACTGCTAATGAGATATAAACACAGAGGCGGAAAAGATTGGGATTGATTTCGATTATGTTATTGTGTAAATGTGTAATTTGACTTTATTCGATTTTTTCTTGTAATGAATGGACTGGTATAATGATTGGCTGTAATATTCTTATTTATATAAATAGCTCAAGGTCATATGTGACTGATTTTTGGATAGATTTTTATTGGAATAAATTAGTAATTAGTTCGAAAAAATTTGAAGTTTTTCGGTTAATTTTGGAGTGTGAAAATTACTCTGTTCAATTACATTTCTTACAATAGTTACAAGTTGCAAGAAATAGGTAAAGTGGCATTCATACAAATAGCTGTGAAAATTAGACTCTGTTCAATTACATTTCTTACAATAGTTACAAGTTGCAAGAAATAGGTAAAGTGGTATTCATACAAATAACAATTGATCAATTCGATACAAATCAAAGCAACGGTATGATTCTTCACAAAAAAAATTGGTCTCCCCAAAAGTAGAAAAGCGAGTCAGAATCCAGAATGTTAACATTAGAATCGTAAATATAATGTACATTAATCCATGCCAAATGTGTACAATATACACAACCAAGAACGTAAGAAAACGACAAATTGCGATTATTGTTGGCTATGGGACTAGTAAGTGAGAATCCCGAGAGCTTATTCACTATTCAGTACCTCAATATCCTCGAGAGTGGGTACAACTTGGCTACCATTTTCCAGAACTAATGTAATCAATAATACAAAACAATATCATGTTCAAGAAAAAAAAAAAAAAAAAAGAAAAGAAACCCCACACAAGATAGCATGTCCTTAACAAAATTGTGAGAGCATGAGAGCCAGCTGAAGATGTCAATAAATTATATATGCAGATAAAACATGATTATGTAAACCGATATTCGATTTTAAGTCTACTACGTTGTCAAAAAATGCTGTGCATCAGTAATATCTGTAGTGTATGCATCAGTAATGTTAAAGACCCCATTCACGGTGCCATGAGCCCTTCGATTGTATAAGAAAGTGATTCTGCCCAGTCGGCTTTTAGGAGCAATGTCTGCAGTGTATGCATCACGTCGTAATCTGGATCGAGCTTCCTTTGCCAGCCCTAATACAAAAAAAGTTTAGATTACTTTTAGATTTCGACTTATCGACTTATATATAATGACAGCAATAAAACAACCCTCCACAAAAGATAATCCCTTAATAGCATCTTCTTGAACTCTTTCAAGAAAGCCAACAGAATACTAAGACGTCGTAATCATGTCGATCAACTTTCTCCCTTCAACTTCCATTATAGTAAAAAGAGACACGGTGCCAAATTGATTTTTTTATTATGTGGACGACAACAAAAGCGCATGACATGTTCAAAAACACGAAGAATAGTTTGAATTGGACGGAGTTTTGAGGAAAGAAAAGCTCAAAACAAGATTTACCTCAAGGACCAAAACTGTGACCATCACAGTGCAAACATTGCCATCAACGTTTACTCTGTGACGCCTGACTTGCTCGAGTAATTGCTGCATGCACTCAGCCGGATGAACCACATCTCCTTCTCTTGTACCCCAAAATTCAAACGACTCTTTCACTTCCTGTTAAATCAAGAATTCACCAAGATATAAATAGACAATTCATTGTATACATCAGAAACTATTTGTGTGAGTTACACCATAATAAATTAAAACTCTTCACTTTAAATCGTTAAAATCGACCTTAGGTTTGATGGAAGCTGGTTTTAAAAATCAGTTTTTTTCCGGATTTTGGTCAATAAATAAAGTTGCCTTGTTTTATAAATTTTTTTTGAGCTTCGGGACTCTGTAAATCTAAATGTGAGTTATTCACCTGAATGAAAGCCTCTGGCTTAGGGCAGTTCTGCTTCTTCGACAATCTAAGTGTGGACTCTGCTGCAGTTTGGCCATCCCTACGAGCCACAGCCTTAAAAAACTCCAGTAAATTAACACGATCGTTTCTAGAAAGTTCCGCGGTCATGCCCACATCAAGAAATATAACATGTGGCTTGGTTTTAAACAGCTTTTTGCCAGAAGGCTTGCTCCTAGCTACACGTACAAGGATGTTTCCAGGATGCATGTCCGCATGAACAAAGTTGTCCACCTGATTAACATCGCCAAAAACAAATTCTCAAACAGATGAAAAGAGATTTGCTATATTCAATTAACCAATTCGTAATATACAAGAAAATGGAAAGAATAAAGGAAAAGACGAAAATAATATACCAGGAGCATTTTCAGCAGTGCGTGGGTCCCAATATGGGCAAGAGCACTTTTAACTCGATCATTCCCTCCGAGCTCATCTACATAGTGAGAAACACATTCTCCATGCTCGAAAGATTCCACCAAAACAGCAGGGTGGACTAGAGGATATACAGGCTTAGGGAAAGAGACATCCTTCCATGTTCGAAAATTGTATATGAAGCGGCTCAACTGAGCAGCTTCTCGAGCAAGGTCAACTTGTGACATCATGAAAACTCCAAACTGCTGTACGCTTTCATCCAATCTCAACCAATTCAGCGCAGGTATTAAATTGGAAATTCTTGCCACTATATTAATAATCTCGAAATCCTGTTTTATCGATTCCCCGACTCCTGGATGTCTCACCTTAACAGCAACTAGCATTGGCTTGATCTTGCGACCGGGGTACTTGGATCGCAAAGAAGCTCGATGCACTTGAGCAATACTTCCAGATGCAACTGGTTCTTCCTCAAAGTCGTCGAAAATTTCGGAAATTCTACGACCAAAAGCCCTTTCGATAGTCTTTTTCGTGTAGGCAAAGCTATGCTGAGGTGCTTTTGTTTGAAGCTTCGATAACTCGGTGCACAAGTCTCTAGGAAATAGATCCGGACGTGTTGCTGCCCACTGCCCCCATTTTATGAATGCTGGACCTGCTCTTTCCAAAGTTTGATGCACAACTCTAAGCCATAATTTCCTAAACTCGGGTCCGAAACTATCTGCAAATGGAGCCATGGCAAGGCTTGGAGTGAACAACACTGCAAGAAACAAAGTTCTGAGCAGCAAGAAAATGCAATCGCACGTGGAAATGACCAGCCTAGTCAAAAACAGATGGCTATCTTCGGCTCGTAAATATAAATTATTAATCGGATGCATAATATCCGTCTCTGGAACGGCTTTTGCCAATGCTAAGTTCGATCCGCACATCAGAGTAAATATACCAGGAACAACCATGTAAGAACGGCTCAGGCCCAAGCTGACAGCCTTCGCAATCTGGTTTATGGCTGTACGAGTCTGCCCATTAAGTGCAGACATATGTGCCAATCTCTTCCAAGCAATTTGGGCATGATGCGCTACACTATTGCCAGCTGGAACTGCAGAATAAGTCGTGATGCCACTTCTGTAGAACCCTTTTCCAATTTCACGTGTCGCGGTCGAAGCATGTCTACTGCCGGGCAGAAAGTACTGCGAGAACAATCTGCGTTGAGGAGAATATAAAGCGGCTCTGACGATGGAGCCATATTTCAACCCTTCCGAAGAGGCGCTGCTACGTTTCGTCCATAAATACTGCGACTCTCTCTTGATGTTACCGAGTTTCAAGAATCTGTACACTCATAAGTTTTGTCAACTAAATTAGATGGTTGAATTTAATGAAAGAATTCAAATTGCTCAAGTATTCAAACGCCTTTCGATTAATCGAACTCAACAAACAATAGAAACGATTCATCGGATTGCCAACTACATAACCCACAAAAATAAAATAAAAAAACTAAGCAAATAGGGACGAATAGTATAAACATTAAACGGTAAACAATCAAACAGCTCATAATTGAAAAATAAAAAATAAGAATTAAACAACTCCAACAAAAAGAGGAACAAAGAGAGGGCTTTTACGAACCTCGACATGGCGAAAACTGGACCAGATAGAAAAGTGCAGGGACTAAATTGCAAACGAGGCGTACAGCGTTGCCGACGAACATTGTCTAGGGATCAATCAATGCCCAACCATACGGTACACGTACCATTCACGAATTTCACGATTTTTTTTCTTTCGATTTTTATTTTTAATCAACAAAAAACAAATA